>SJXQ01002260.1:0-40647 GCA_006408695.1 Aepyceros melampus
TCAATTCATGGGGTCGCAAAGAGTCGGACACGACTGAGCGACTGAACTGATGGGACCAGATGCATCCAGCTCCTTAATTCTATCATCTGAACAGAAAGAGAAAACTAATGGAGCTCACAGAAAGATGTTAAAAAAACCCAGTGAATAGAACCTTCTGCATAAGGATAGTATCTGTCAAATCAGACAAACAAGGTGGAGATCCATTTGCAAAGCAATTCAGTGGAGAAATGTTAAAGAAGTATATTGGAGGGTTTACGTAAACACAAGCAAAAGTCTCAATTCCTACAGTCTTAGGAATAGGATTACAAATAGATAAAAATATTTGCTGGCAGTAAAGGAGCTTTGTACTCAGTCTAGTTTTGGAATAGTACTAAATTTTCTTTGAGTAAGGATTTTGGGGAAAAAGATCCACTTGAATGTCTTCTTGAATCTCCGATGGGAGGTAGACATCAGAACTGATATCTTGAAAGAAGGATCTATCATAAATAAATAATGGAACTGGCCTTACCAAAAGGGTAATAATAGCCCCGTTTACTCATAAGATTCAAATCAAGTGTCATTTCAGGGAAGACTGCCATCCATGACAAAACTCTCAAATTCTTCCCGAGTCCACATGGCTCTTGTATTTTACTGAAGTCTTTGTCCCCATATAAGACATTTTGATCATGTGTTTCTTCTGCTAGGGCAGAGGTTTTGCGTTTCATTCATTTTGTGTTCCTTGTGTCTACATGCCATCAGGCCCATGTAGGCCTTCAATAGACATGTGAGGTTTGAAGAATAAGAAATCTCATTAAAAGTAACACTGAGTGACTCTTGTGGAAATGTGATATTCCTATTCTGTATTGTTAGCAGAATGGGTTTTGATCATAGAAACTAACAGTTTAGGGAGACGTGATGAGGCCCTTGGGATGGAATATAACATCATGTGAGTGCCTGCAGCAAAGTCAAACACTGTTAGCAGTGATATTGACCCACAATATAGAGACTACCATTATAGCGCTTAGCAGAATATTTGCCATATAATCAGACACAACTGAAGCGACTTAGCAGCAGCAGCAGCAGGCAAGGACAGGGGAGCCTGGTGGGTTGTCATCTATGGGGCTGCACAGAGTCAGACATGACTGAAGCGACTTAGCAGCAGCAGCAGGCAATGAATCAATCAATGGATCAATCAGTCTACTAAAACTTGGGTCAGAAATTGGCACAAACATTGAAATCAAAATGCCTTAAGATCTCTAAGGAGACCCTGCTAGTCATTCACCCTTTCCCTAAAAGGTGAGTGTTTTTTGAAGACCCAATCTTGGATTTTCATTGGAAGGGCTGTTGCTGAAGTTGAAGCTCCAATACTTTGGCTACTCAATGTGAAGAGCTGACTCATTGGGAAAAACCCTGATGCTAGGAAAGATTGAAGGCAAAAGGAGAAGGGGACAGCAGAGGATGAGACAGTAAGATAGCATCACCAGATCAATGGACATGAAATTGAGCAAACTCCAGGAGACAGTGGAGGACTGAGGAGCCTGGTGGGCTCCATGGGGTCACAAAGAGTCAGACACTACCAGAACAACAACGTCAAATAGAAATATACAATGAGAATACATTTTGACTTTATCTTAGTCATATTCCCCAAGGCCCTAACTTGTTTTTACACAAACTGATGTGATTAGGAAATAACAGCTTCTAGTAACATGATCCATCCCTGATTTTCCTCTTTTTTTTCCCTAGCAATAGTTCGTCCAATCTTTACTCCAATTTTCATAAGGTCTATACGAAGTCACAGGTCTCTACATCATTTCTTCCTTTGAAATACTTCACTGAATAGAATTTATTTTGCATAGAATTATTTAAGATCATTTTTTAACTTATAACTTTTTTCTTATGGGAATTTTACAACCTTATTTTCTGCTGATACAAATGGCTTTTGATCTTTAAAAGGGCAGGGATATAGTTCCCTTCAAATATTTTTAAATCTCTAAAGAGAATTGGTTTTAGTAATAGTGAGGGAAAAGCATTTTGCTTCTAGAACTTTAGAAAGGAAAGGCCTAATAACCAAATCCTGGGAACCTACTGAGGTTTGGTGTTCTTTTTTGTTTTTGTTTTTGTTTTTAAATTCTAGTATGCAGATATTCAGCATAAAAATAAAGCACCCTGGAAAAATGCTGAAAATAAAAACAAAAGTGACAACTAACTGTAATATGTTGTCAACAATATTGCCCAAGTCTCCACACATGTCATCTCAGTCCATTTTTTCTGAGATGAGTCTGAATGAATTTTGAATTTGAGAATTGACATAATTCACTCTGTTTTTGTAAATAAGGTTTTATTGAAACTAGCCATTTCTATTCGTTTACCTATTATCTATGGGTACTTCTTGTATTACAGTAACAGAGCTGAGCAATTACAGCATGGTCTAATATTAGAACTAAAATATTTGCTTCTGGGGATTTGCCAGGTGGTTCAATGGTAAAGAACCCATCTGCCAATGCAGGAGACACAGTTTCAGTCCCTGGGTCAGAAAAATCCCTTGGAGAAGGAAATGGCAACCCACTCCTGTATTCTTGCCTGGGAACTCCCACGGACAGAGGAGCTGGGCAGGCTACAGTCCACGAGGTCGCAAACAGTCAGACACGCCTGAGCAATTGAACACAGAACGTTTGCTTCTGGTGCTTCACAGAAAACGTATGCTGAGCTAGTATAGAGAAATAGATGGTCTAAACTGATCCTGTAAAAGACTGAGTATCAAAGTCTCCACTTATGATTGCACATTGTGAAATGCACAGCACATGAGTCAGTAAAAGCCATCTATGTCCATTCTCAAATTCAAAATTCATTTACCTGAAAATACAGCAGTTTTTCATGCCTATTATCATGTCTGGGTTTGGTATAAGGGGGTGTCAGGGAAGGAAAATTGCCTTGAGCATTTTAGGTCTATTTCATTATGAGTCTTTTTTCGCTTTTCTTCAGCAAGAAAGAGAGTGTGAAATAGAATAAGGCATCCAAATCAATAGATTAAATTTATTGAAAGGATGAGTAATTGGAGTAATGTTACAGAATATCAAGCAGATTATTTAGATAGCACACAAGTTTCCAGTCTGATCAGGTCAATTTACAGGCCATCAGAAATTACACAGAGAAATAGTAGGTTTGATCCAAGCGCCTTCTGCATTAGAATAAGTAATTTGCTCTCTTTAGCTATTTAATCTCTTCCTTGTGTTCAGAGGAAGAAAGAAAGCAGTCATGAGAGAGGGAAGTAATGAGATCATACTATAATTGCTTACACAGATAACAATAACAGAAGCCTTTTCACATTTGCTGATATTGTATTTACTGCTCATTCCCCTACAGAAAGGTAAGATGATGAATAGAGAGGTCGATCAGGAAAATCCCGGAGTGAGTCTAGGAAAATGGACTTCAAATACATCTAAGTAGCAGAAGCTCTGATGAAGCCAGGCTCCCAGACCTACAGAATCTTGGTGTGTGGGTTTAGACAGGAGCCCAGTCAGTCATATCTGTAACTGGATGCTTGTGGCGTTTGTCATGCAGCCAGGCTCGGGAACCACCTATGCAGTCCAACCCCTTCATTTTCCAGCTGTGAGACTGAAGTGACTTTGTGAAGATCAGAGCCCCTACTACTCCACCCCTTAACCCTAGCTGTTCTCTCTTACAATGGCCCAGCAGGAATCCTTTGTGATGCAAATCCTACTCTGGCCAGACCTGTGGGCTGCCACTCTCTTTTTTCTAGCTAGTGGGGCACAGGCCTGCCTTGGGGACCTGGCACCTTTTGTCTGCACTTCCTGGGATACTCCTTCCATACCCACATCAATTGCTTCCTCACTGCACCCAAGGCTCCATTCAGAAGTCACCTTAACAGAGGAGCCTGCCTTGGCTCTATTTTCCTCTTGACACTTACTGTTATCTGACATTTGCATACGCTTATGCTTAATGATGGTTTGTTTCCTGCTCAATTCAGTTGCAAGCTCTGTGCCAGAGCACAAAAGTTCTCTTAGTTCACTGCTGTCTCCACAACATTTCCATCTGGCATATCGTAGACTTTGAAAATTAATATTTGTAAATGAAGGATGAATGGGTGCTTTTTCTGAATACTGTCTCCTGGGCTGCCAGTCCAGTGCAGTAATGAAAACTGGAAAAATATAAAGAGCATTGAAATCAAATGGATCTGGTTTGAATTCTTCATCATGACTTTGAGTGAGTTACTGATTCTTGCTGGGCATTGGTTGTGTGAAGTTAGGCTCTGATGCCAAAGTATTGTTGTGAAAATCACATACATGAAGTAGGCATAATAAGAGCCCCCTAGAGAAGTGAGGCTAAGGTTTAGGTTATCCGCACTGGGAATTCTAAGGGGCTGAGACATTGACTGGATCCCCCAATTGGGCTGCCAAACAGCCAGAAAGCTGCTTTAGTTTCTTAATGCTGCAGGAGTGGGAGGTTGTGTAACTCTCTGTTAGTGCCCTTTTGAACCACATTTCATCAACATATTGTGAAACAGGGAGCAAAAGGGAGGCTTCTTGGGCCAACATGCATCAAGCCTTGTGCTAGGAGGGATATGCTGAGAGGAGAGAAGGAAGCGAGGGATCCCTGGCAGCCTCGCCGACTCCGCTCGGTGTCTTTGCTCTTGGGAGGCCAGCTGGGAATGAGCAAGCAAGCCCTGTGGAACTGCTGGGCTAAGTCACCAAGCCATGCCCCAGAACAGTAATGCCTTTTATCCAATGTCTCCCCTGAGATTTAAGGTGTGTTGGGCAAAAGAAGAGCGAGAAGAGCATTAGCAATCAAGTTGAAAACCTATGTTCTAGGTTACTAAGCTGGTCACTTTCACCATCCGGCCACAATTTTATTTAATCCTATTAATCCATAAGCAGGATTATCAGCTTCATTTTCCAAATGAAGAAACAAAGGTTGGCGAGGTGTAGTTATTTAGAGTATTTTGTATTTATTCAGCACATGAACTTACATTGCCCTAAGACTTGATTCTTTTCCTTAGTAATTTTGTAACCTTAAGAGACATGACTGACCTGGTATATTTTCATTCTATTTTTTAAAACATAAGAATGATGTATGTTGTGACATACGTATGTATGTTTGTGTTCAGTTGCATCCGACTCTTTGCAACCCCACAGACTGTAGCCCACCAAGTTCCTCTATTCATGGAATTTTCCAGGCAAGAATACTGGAGTGGGTTGCTATTTCCTCCTCAGAGGACTTCCTGACCCAGGGATTAGAACCCCAGTCTCTTGTATCTCCTGCATTGGCAGGTGGATTCCTTTCCACTGCTCTACCCGGGAAGCTCGTAAAAAGAATCACATGTGCTTGTGTTTGTTTGACTCTTTGCAGCCCCATGGACTGTAGTCCACCAGGCTTCTCTGTCCATGGAACTCTCCAGGCAAGAATACTGGAGTGAGTTGCCATTCCTTTCTCCAGGGGATCTTCCCGACCCAGGATTGAACCTGGGTCACCCACATGGCAGGCAGATCCTTTACACTGTGCCACCTGGGAAGCCCATAATAAGAGTAATACTCACTCATAAAATCATTACCAAGATAAAATAAGCTGTTGAGGACACAGCGCTCCTCCCAGTGCCTTGCCCATAGTATGTGCTCAGTAAATGCTTTCCAGCATGGCTAATGTTAGCTGAAGTAACGTAGTCAGAGGCAGAGCTCAGATTCCACCTCCTCATGATCTGATTCTAAGTTGCTTGTCTTCTGTAGCAATTGCCCAAGGAATTTACATTCAGAAAGAGCTTGAAGGTTTCTATGGTCCTTTCCAAGCATAAGATTCAATAGTTCCAGTGGGCGAGTTGGTCCTATGCTAAGAATTCTCAAGGAAAGGAAGTTGGGAATGTTCCCTGGAATCACATCCTCTCATGGCACCTCCCTTCTCCTCAGGACGCTGTGGACCTCTGGCCTCCACGGACTTTATCCTCCCATACAATTGGTTCCACTCACAATTAGTTGCTGGCACTGTCATCAAAGGGAGTTCTCTCCAAGGACAAGGAACAGGATGCAAAACAAATCCTGTACTGTAAACTCCAAATGTGATCAGGGCAGGCCCAGCTGAGGAGGGAAGTTATGTTGTGAGATTGAGGGGATCAACAATAAAAGACAGCCAGCTGCCCGCCTCTCGCAGGTGACTTGTGGGAATGTACATGTACCCTCTTATGCCCCAAACATTCCCACAACAGAGCACTTCTTAAGGACCAGAGCCTCTAAAGCTTTCTAAAGCTTTGCCCAAACTGAGAAGCATCATTCTCTCCTGTTCCAAGTCACAGCAGGGAAGTGGACTATCTTCTTATATCCAGAAAGTATTAGCTTTATCCCATGAAATCCTTAGGGTGACTGTGGTTTGCCCTCATGTCCTGACAGTGCGGATGAGGAGAGAGAGCCAAAAGACACAGCATCTCTGTTCCAATGAAAACTCAGCTTCAAAGAAGAAAGTGATCACTGCTAAGGAGGTGAAGTCACAGCCTCAGCAAACCTTTGAAACTGGAGGAGAAGATGTAAATTAAGTGCAGACAATCAGGGTAAAAAATAAAATCCTTAAGGAAAAACAAAGTCTTCTGCAATGGGTGTGAAGGTAAAGAAAGCTGGCCAAGGCAAGGAGATAAACAGGACTGTGTGATATAATCACACTGTGAAATGGCCAATTAGATGAGAAATCTAAGGAAAATACATGAAAGTTGGAAACTGTCTGTTTTCCTTGAGAATTTGTAAGAATCAAAGTGGAAGCAGAGTCAATTTTCTCAATATTCAATTCATTATAAACCCTCCTGGGGGACAGGAAACATGCTTTTATTTGCTGTTTCTGCAATAGTGTTTTCTGGTATATGACAGAGCTGTGGGACTCTGTAATCTTGTGTAGGGCTACATGCCAAGTATCATTCATGAGTTTCTTACAGCTTTTAAAAAATATCTTCTGTTAGTTAGTAATTCATTTGTGTATTCATTTATGTGTTCATTCGTTCAGGAAACTTTTTGTGCCTGCAGTATATCAGGCTCAGCACTAGACTCTGAATAAACATAAACATGACATGTTTATATACGTAAAGGCTCATAGCCCCTTATAAAGGCACATGTAAGTCAGCAATTAAAAGTGAGTTTAGTCATTTTCTAACAGAAAGAAGCAAATGTTTCAAAGAAAGACAGAGTGCAGTGGATTAAAGAGCATCAAGCTCAAATTAATGGCTACCTGGGATCCCATTATGTGACCTTATTTGAAAAGAGGATCTTCGCTGATGTAAATAATTGTGTTCAATGAGATCATACAGAATTAGGGTAGACACTAAACCCAAAGGGCACTTTTTTGTAAGAAGAGAAAGACATACAAAGAGAAGACACACACAGAGAAAAAGCCATGTGACTATGTGGCGGGAGACTGCAGTGATGCAGCCACAAGCCAAGGCATGCTAGAATGGCTAGAGCCACCAGAAACTGGAATAGGCAAGGAAGGAATTTTCCCTGGAGCCCTCAGAAGGAGCACGACTCTAAGGACACCTTAATTTCAGACGTCTAACCTCCAAAATTTGAGAGATAAACCTGTTGCTTTAAAACCCCAGTTTATAGCAATTTGATTTGCAGCTGGTAAAGTCAAGGCTATGGTTTTTCCAGTGGTCATGTATGGATGTGAGAGTTGGACTGGGAAGAAGGCTGAGCACCAAAGAATTGATGCTTTAGAACTGTGCTGTTGGAGAAGAGTCTTGAGAGTCCTTTGGACTGCAAGGAGATCCAACCAGTCCATTGTAAAGGAGATCAGCCCTGGGTGTTCTTTGGAAGGAATGATGCTGAAGCTGAAACTCTAGTACTTTGGCCACCTCATGCGAAGAATTGACTCACTGGAAAAGACTCTGATGCTGGGAGGGATTGGGGCAGGAGGAAGAGGGGATGGCAGAGGATGGGATGGCTGGATGGCATCACGGACTCGATGGACATGAGTCTGAGTGAACTCCGGGAGTTGGTGATGGACAGGGAGGCCTGGCATGCTGTGATTCATGGGGTCGCATGGAGTCGGACATGACTGAGCGACTGAACTGAACTGAACTGAACTGAAAGAACCTGCCTGCCAATGCAGAAAATGCAAGAGACACAAGTTCAATCCCTGTGTCAGGAAGATCTCTGGAGAAGGAAATGGCAACCCATTCCAGTATTATTGCTTGGAGAATTCCATGGACAGAGGAGCCTGGCGAGCTGCAATCTATGGGACTGCAAAGGGTTGGACACAACTGAGTGTGTGCACACACACACACCTCTAAGAAATGAATATATTTCTTCCCTGTGGCTCAGATGATAAAGAATCCAACTGCAATGCAGGAGACATGGGTTCAATCCCTGGGTCAGGAAGATCCCCTGGAGAAGGGAATGGCTACCCACTCCAGTATTCTTGCTTGGAGAATCCCATGGACCCAGAGGAGCCTGTCAGGCTACAGTCCATGGGGTTGCAAAGAGTCAGATAAAACTTAGTGACTAACACAACACTTTCTAAGAAATGAATATATAGCAGAAAGGCATTAAAACCATAGTGCTGAGAATTCAATACAATCAATTTTTTTGCTGACATCATGTAATTTTTTAAAAAATAATTTTCATTGGAGTTTATTTGATTTACAGTGTTGTGTTAGTTTCAGGTGTATAGCAAATGGACTCTGTTATACATATATCTATTCTTTATTAGATTCTTTTCCCATGTAGGTCATGACAGAGAACTGAGTAGACTTCCCTGTACTACATGGTAAGTCCTTATCAGTTATCTATTTTATATATAGTAATGCTCATATGTCCATCCCACTCTCCCAATTTATCCCTCTACTCCCTTACCCACTGGTAATCATAAATCTGTTTTCCACATCTGTTACTCTATTTCTGTTTTGTAAATAATTTCATTTGTACCTTTTTTTTTAAATTCTACATATGAGTGATATCAAGATATTTCTTTTTCCATCTAACTTACTTCACTCTGCAAATGGGATGTTTCTGCATGTTGCTGCAAATGGGATTGCTTCATTCTTTTTTATGACATCATGTAGTTTTTAACTTGGTTTTTGCTTTGTGGAACTATCTCCTTTGTCCTCAACCAAGAAGCCTTGCTCCACTCATCAAACAGTAGGCCCCTAGTCAGACTGGAGTTTGGATCTTATAGTGGTATCAACTTCTAGAAGAAATTGTTAGGTTTTGCTTCTTTGATCCCAGTAGCTGTCCTGGCTCTTATGTTTCCTGAATCTCAGTTCTTTGCATTTTCCCTCTTCATTTGCTTTAGTTAGCCAAAAGTGGTAATCATTGCTTGCAACTGAGAACTCTAACACTTCAGGGCCATGTTGAATTTTCTGGTTATTCTTTACCAAGAATATAATAATCTCTGTTTCTTGCCTGGAGAATCCCAGGGATGGGGGAGCCTGGTGGGCTTCTGTCCATGGGGTCGCACAGAGTCGGACACGACTGAAGCGACTCAGCAGCAGCAGCAGCAGCTTCATGTTATTATTTTATTCTGCTGCTAGAAATTTTGTGCTGTGTTTTTGGCTACCTGTGGCCACGATGAAAGAAGAGTCTGGTATACATTTTGTTCCACTCCTGGCTAAAATTAGCCAATACCTCAACTCATGCCAAGCTCTCCATTTGGAATCTCCTCTCCTTTTACCAATTTCACATATTAAAAATATCCATTTTTAAGATGCAAAATAGAAAAGTAAATAGAAGAAATAACACAGTCTTTGGTATTTAACTAAACTAGGCTTTAGCTGAGACACCATCAATTAATGTGGCCTATATTTGGACCAAATTCTCCAAGCCAGGCTTCAGCAATATGTGAACCATAAAATTCCAGATATTCAAGCTGGTTTTAGAAAAGGCAGAGGAACCAGAGATCAAATTGCCAACATCTGCTGGATCATGGAAAAAGCAAGAGAGTTCCAGAAAAACATCTATTTCTGCTTTATTGACTATGCCAAAGCCTTTGACTGTGTGGATCACAATAAACTGTGGAAAATTCTGAAAGAGATGGGAATACCAGACCACCTGACCTGCCTCCTGAGAGATCTGTGTGCAGGTCAAGAAACAACAGTTAGAACTGGACATCAAACAGCAGACCGGTTCCAAATAGGAAAAGGAGTACATCAAGGCTGTATATTGTCATCCTGCTTATTTAACTTTTATGCAGAGAACATCATGAGAAACACTTGGCTGGATGAAGCTCAAGCTGGAGTCAAGATTGCAGGGAGAAATATCAATAACCTCAGATATGCAGATGACACCACCCTTATGGCAGAAAGTGAAGAATAACTAAAGAGCGTCTTGATGAAAGTGAAAGAGGAGAGTGAAAAAGTTGGTTAAAGCTCAACATTCAGAAAACTAAGATCATGGCATCCAGTCCCATCACTTCACAGCCAATAGATGGGGAAACAGTGGAAACAGTGTCAGACTTTATTTTGGGGGGCTCCAAAATCACTGCAGATGGTGACTGCAGCCATGAAATTAAAAGATGCTGCTCCTTGGAAGGAAAGTTGTGACCAACCTTGATGGTATAGTAAAAAGCAGAGACATCACTTTGTCAACAAAGGTCCGTCTAGTCAAGGCTATGGTTTTCCCAGTGGTCATGTATGGATGTGAGAGTTGGACTATAAAGAAAGCTGAGTGCTGAAGAATTGATGCTTTTGAACTGTGGTGTTGGAGAAGACTCTTGAGAGTCCCTCGGACTGCAAGGAGATCCAACCAGTCCGTCCTAAAGATTAGTCCGAGTATTCATTGGAAGGACTGATGTTGAAGCTGAAAAATCCTATACTTTGGCCACCTAGTGGGAAGAACTGATTCATTAGAAAAGACCCTGATGCTGGGAAAGATTGAGGTTGAAAGGAGAAGGGGACGACAGAGGATGAGATGGTTGGATGGCATCATTGACTCAATGGACATGAGATTGAGTAAACTCCAGGAGTTGGTGATGGACAGGGAGGCCTGGCGTGCTGCAGTCCATGGGGTTGCAGAGTCGGACACAACTGAGCAACTGAACTGAACTGATATTTGGACCAGGCATAGAAACTTTCTAAGTCTCATGTTTCCTATAGTCATGTCTACCACTGGGTCACTGTTGGAGTCAAAGACGCATCATAAGTGAAGCACTCAGGCCAGTGCCAGGATGTAGAGAAGCTAAAAATTTTGTTTTTCTCCCTTCCCTACTTCTTTCTTCCAATCCTGGCACTTCAAAAGTCATGATAACTATCTTCTCAGAGTTTGGCCTTTTTCTCTTCACCACAACCTGTAGTTATAGACTGTTCAGAATGATAAAAGGATGTATGACAGCAGGCATCTCTTCAGCTCTCCTCTTCTCTCCTTAGCTTTCTGGGGCCTCTGACTAACAACATGCCACTAAGGAGTCCCTCTCTCAAACTGACACGTACAGCAAAAGGGGTCATTTTTATACCATATGTTGTTGATGAATTCAAATCCATTCTCAAAGCCCGTTTGGTGTTTTGAACTTAAATATTCTTGATTCTTCCTCCAAGGCATAGGAATTTGTCTAATGGAAAAAAAAAATACAATAATGCCTTGAATCATTATGTGTGTATCCATGTCTTTCCAAACATATACAAGCGTTTTACTTTTACCTTTAAGAAATTCTGAGATAACGGTTTCATTTGGGTAACTTCAGGATTCATTTTGATAGCAGCTCAAACGTGCTTCTAACAGAATTACCAACCATCCAAACTTGCTTAATCTTCTGAAAGTGATCGATGTTGTTACCCCTCCAAAGGAGCACACTATTGATTGTTGTGTTTAGTCCCTAAGTCACATCCAACTCTTTTGTGGCCCCAAGGACTGTAGCCCGCTAGCTCTCTTAATTCCATTTGAGAAAAACTAACTTCTCATGGACACAGCTTGATGCTTCATTAAACAGCTTTATCTTCATACCAGTGTAACAGAGTCATCAACACTTGCTTGGGTCAGGGTATTAAAACAGTTACTTGGGTAGATTTTTTTTTTTTTTGAGTATTTCTTCTCAGATTAGGAATTTATTCCATTACTTTCATTTGTAAACTTCTAAAAAAAAGTCATAGGTAACATCAGTGGCTCATGGGAAAGAATCCACCTGCCAAAGCAGGAGATGGAGTGGATGCGGGTTCAATCCCTGGGAAAGATCCCTTGGAGGAGTAAATGGCAAACTGTTCCAGTATTCTTGCATGAAAAATCCCAAGGACATAGGACTCTAGTGGACTACAGTACATAGGATCACAACGAGTTGGACACGACTGAGCAGTCCACTCCAACATCAGTGTACTGATTCACTGACTGAATTAGAAGCTTCTTCTTGGTCTTCTTTCATTAAGGCTCCCATCACACCCTCAATTACGTCTTGGGTAGCAATTATCACATTGTCCCTGACAAGGATGTTCTCATGGGATATATAGTTTTACCATTCAAATCAGGACAGTTTGAGAGTGAGAGGGACTGTGGTTAATAATTAAGCCAGGGCAATGGGAATAAACTGAGACTGTCCTGAGAAAAAAATAGGTCACTCTAACTTTAACTCTTAGTTCATTTGTCTGTGTCTTCCTCTAGATATTAAGCTCCCCGACACATTTAGCTTACTCTCTGCTCTAACTCCAGCACCTCACATAGTACCTGACACAGAAAAGACATTCTACCTCAATCATGGTCCTGTATCATGGCAAGTGCACGGGACAGTCATCTCTCCCAATCTACAATCCTTTAGGTGTAGTAACTAATTCATAACATATGTTCATTTTACATAGTGCAGAAATTTTCCAACTTTTTTTACCCAGTTAATTACTTGTCCTTCAAGATATCTGAACCCAAGTGGATTAGGGGGCACTCATATTCTTATAGATATCATCTTGTTTTTACATCTTTTGTTTAACTGCATTCTATCCTAATTGTTGGTTTATAGTAGGCTCAGTCCTTGAGCCTCTGGGTTCTCTTTGTGTCCACAGCAGCATTTAGCACAGACCCTGTCTCAGAGTAAGGGAATGATACATACCATCTGAAAGAATCAAAGGATGGATTCATGGGTGAACAAATGAAACACTCAGATTGAAAATGAGAAAATCCCATCCACTAACTTGTCCTTCTGTTTGCTTAATATTAATTATTTAGATAGTAATATACATAGAGGTATCATCATGGTTCTTCAGACTAATACAAATTTAGAGGTAATTCCATACATTAGTTAGGTAGAATAGTATTCTAGTGTATAATAAAAGGCTGGATCTGACACTGTGGTCACCCAGGACGTGATGTCCGTAAAGGTGAAGTAGAGCTAATGTTCATAAAATCATCCTATGATATTTGTTGCTAGTTAACATTTTTATTGAATCTCATGGTAGAACAAAGAGAGTGATTAAGAGCCTAGAAAATAGAATTCATGAGAAAAGGTTAGAGGACTGGAATTATTTAGCCCAGGGAAAAAAATATGTAGCCATTCAGTGAAATCTCATTATCCAATATCAATTTACTCAAACGAGGGCATAATTTAAACTGACAGCTATGTTTCCAATGAACAAATGACCTACTCTTCTTTGAAAAAAAAAGAAAAAAAATGATCATGAGAAACTATTAATTCAAATATATTTCTTTATTTTTGACCTCTTCTATTTTACATTATCAGGGATTTATTTTATTTGAAAACTTCTGGGCTACGTTCTTCATGGTAGTGCAAGTATCAGTTTATCAAATATAATCAAAAGAAATCACCCCCCCCCATGTGTGGCACTTAATTTTCTCATTTTAAAAATTAAAATAAGGGTATTGGTTCATTTATTCAATAATCATTTACTAAGGGCCAACTTCATGCCAGATTCTGTGTTAAGCACTAGGAAAAGAGAAGTTATATAACAGATGATTTTCATTATTGTGAGCTATTTTCATCTAAGTCCCTCCTATACTAAGCTTAAAGGTGCCTGGAAATCCATTAGAAAGCCATACTCCTAGGTTGAGACATCTCCAAAGTACAAATATTTCAGCTTTGGGAGAAGGGAGACAACAAATTAAGATATTATATGATTTCCTTTCACCCAGTTGCCTTTTGGATGAGCACCTGCCCAAAAGAAAATAGGATACAAAGCAAAATAGCATTGAAGAACAAAAAAGAATAGATATTTTAAGAGCTGAAAATTAAAAAAAAAAAAAAGTTAGCACCAATAAGTATCTAGGAGTTAGCTGAGAAATATAAAGTTGACAGAGGTTAAGTTATATACTCATGGAAACACAGTAAGTTAGTAGCAAATTGAAAGCTATAATTCCAGTCTCCTAGTTATCTTGACTTCTGTCTAGAATTCTTTCCTCATCAGTATTAGTCAGACACAACTGAGTAAGTGAACTGACTGACTACTAATAATTGGAACTAGTAGTATATGACTGCTGCTGCTGCTAAGTCACTTCAGTTGTGTCCTACTCTGTGCGACCCCATAGACAGCAGCCCACCAGGCTCCCTCGTCCCTGGGATTCTCTAAGCAAGAACATTGGAGTGGGTTGCCATTTCCTTCTCCAATGCATGAAAGTGAAAAGTGAAAGTCAAGTCGCTCAGTCGTGTCCAACCCTCAGTGACGCCATGGACTGCAGCCTTCCAGGCTCCTCCGTCCATGGGATTTTCCAGGCAAGAGTACTTGAGTAGGGTGCCATTGCCTTCTCAGGTATATGACTGCTAAGATACCATTATACTGCACAACCCAATATAATGACATAAACACATAAAGATTTATCCACTCATATATAATCTAGATATAAGCAGTCCGTAGTACTATCAGGAACCCAGACTTTTCCTGTCCCTTTATCCTACCCTGTTTGGTGTGAGCTTTCAGTCACAAAAGGGCTGCTGGAGCTCCAGCTCTCACACAGTCCTCAATTAGGCACATTTCTGTCTGGTATATATTTAGGTTCTCTTAATAAGTGGAAGAAAATGAATATTAAGTAGGAACTTTATAGTCTATACCATATCATCATTCAGAGACAATTTTCCATGGGTCTTTTGCATATGCCTTCTCAGGTATATGACTGCTAAGATACCATTATACTGCACAACCCAATATAATGACATAAACACATAAAGATTTATCCACTCATATATAATCTAGATATAAGCAGTCCGTAGTACTATCAGGAACCCAGACTTTTCCTGTCCCTTTATCCTACCCTGTTTGGTGTGAGCTTTCAGTCACAAAAGTGCTGCTGGAGCTCCAGCTCTCACACAGTCCTCAATTAGGCACATTTCTGTCTGGTATATATTTAGGTTATCTTAATAAGTGGAAGAAAATGAATATTAAGTAGGAACTTTATAGTCTATACCATATCATCATTCAGAGACAATTTTCCATGGGTCTTTTGCATTTTTGCACATCTTACAGGCAGAAACTCTGCTTTGCTTTGTTCTAGGCTTTTTCCTGAATGTTTGTATAGCAAACAACCATGGAAGTTATAGATAGAAGACAGAAGGCAGGCTTATTTACTGTCTAATATGATACAGTTAAATGTTGGAACAAAGATTTGACAATGCTTGGTGCCCATTATAAAAAAGATCCAGATTCCCTAAACTCAGTGTTCCTCCCCTGTAGCACTTCTTATTGTGTATACTCTTACTGTGTATACACAGTTGCTTCAGTTGTGTCCAATTCTTTCAAACCCCATCGACCATAGTCTGCCAGGCTCCTCTGTCCATGGGATTCTCCAGGCAAGAATACTGGAGGGGTTGCCATGCCCTCCTCCAGGGGATCTTCCCGAGGCAGGGATGGAACTCGTGTCTCCCGCATCTCCTGCATTCCAAGAAAACTCTTTATATCACATGACCTTATTTGTGTCACCTACCCTATGGGACCTGAGGCTGAAGAACCTGGTTTAAGAAAATGGTGTTACCCTGGTTACTGTTCTTGCTGTAAATAATCCCCTTCCTCTTTCTCTGACCCTGGAGTCACCTGTCTTAAGCCAGCCTCCATGAAACTGCGGAAGGCTAACTTATAGCTTGCAGACAGAGTGAAATCTTAGACTGTTCCTGACAGTTATCCATACCTTGCAATATCTAAAGGGTCTAACTCCCAGGCATCCAGAATAGAGTAGGTGACCACAACATACTTGGATAAATAAATAAATGACCAAGTGAAAATGCTCAAAGGACATTTTCATACAGCAGGGCACTTGGTCTGATGTCCTGACTCCAACCCTTATGAGCCTCGTGACTTTCAGCAATGTCTCTTACCCTGTCTAACCTCAGCTTCTTAAACCAGTCATCTGCGTTTACTGCCCTCTCTTGCCTAAGCTCCGTTTACTCCCTAACCTACTACTGCTGCTTGGCTTTGGGCCTCATCACGCCACAAAACTTCCCTTCCAAGGCCTCTGGTGGCCTACTAACTGCCACAGCCAACTGACCGTTTTTCACTCCCTATCTTATTCCTTGTTGCTCAGTTGACATTTAACTCTTTCAAATTCTTTTGTCCTTTGTCTCCGTGGATTCTTTCTGATTTCTTTAATCATCCAGTAACTGAACTCTGGATGATTAGTTTTCTAATCTAGTCTCTTCCTTTCTTCACCCTTAAATGTTGACGTGCCATGAGTTTCCATCCTTTGCCTACCTCTGTTCTCACACTATAGAATAAAGTCTACTTTAAAAAAAAAAGAAAAAACACCTCTATTTGCCATTTGTGTGCTGATAATTTTCAAATCTCTATCTCTAGTCCAAACTATTCTTCTAAACTCCAGACCTATTTTTATAGATTTTATTTGTTTTAATTAGAAGATAATTCACAATATTGTGATGGGTTTTCTTTTTTTTTTTTGCCATATATCAACATGAATCAGCATTAGGCATACATGTGTCCGCCTGAATCCCCCTCCCGCCTCCCTCTCATCCCACCTCCTCTAAGTTGTCACAGAGCGCTGGCTTTGGCTTCCCTGGCTCATATACATCAAACTCTCAGAGGCTATCTGTTTTGCATACGGTAGTTTATACGTTTCAATGTTATTCTCTCATATCATCCCACCCTTCCTTCCCCTACTGGGTCCAAAATGTCTGTCTCCTTTGCTGCCCTGCAAGTATGATCATCAGCACTGTCTTTATAGATTCCATATGTAATGAGGCCGATGAACCTAGAGCCTATTATATAGAGTGAAGTAAGTCAGAAAGAGAAAGACAGACCTGTATTTTTAATTGCTCATTCACTGTCTCTACCTGCATGTCCAAATGGACTTTAAGTTAAAACACATTCAAAGTCAAACTTAATTGTTTTCACCCTTTTTGGGAACCTGTGGGACCTGGAATTCTTCTCTTGCTGAAGGGTATCACCATCCATATTTTTTCATGTCAATAACCTTAATGACCCTGGTCAACGTTCCATTCGGGTTCTCCTAACTCTCTCATAAATAACTCTTAGAACCTTTGTCTTCCTTTTCCGCTGCATCAACATTAACTTAGGCCCCCATTATCTCTAAATTTTACCCCACTCTCAAACTGTGTCTCTAAAATCTAGTGGATAACAGTTTCCAACAAGCTGCCAGATGAACTTAAAAGTCTCATAATGCTGCTGCCCTGATGAAAACCCCTGGTTGTCTTTTCTTGGTCAGATCAAGAGGAAGCCTAAACTCTTTACATGATATCCAAGGCATCTCTAAGTCTCTCTCTGGCCTGCCTCTTCAGGTTTATGCCCTATTTTTCTTCATTTTATAGGCTCTGCTCCAATCATAATGAACCACTCACTGTTACCAGCATGTCCCCTGCTAAATTAGACCCCTGCACCTCAAGATTGACTTATTCTTCTGTCTGTTATTCAACATGATATCCAAAACCAGCCCAGGGAATCTTTTATCTTCTGAAAATCTGCTCAATTTACTCTAGCTTTCGGGAGTGTAACTGGAAGTATCAAACTCTCACTCTTAGAAATGGTTTATTACTCCCTGCTTTGTGCTTCTCTCTATCTTGAAGGACCATTTTTTTATTTATAGCATTTATCATATCACACTCTTATTTGTTTACATTCCTGAATTTACAATAAAACATATCTTATCTATCTTATATGCACTGCGTGGAGCACAGATCCAGGTGTACAGAAGAGTTTCAATAAAAGCACTTTAAATGGTAAGGAAGTTGGAGAGTAGGGCAAAAAGGCATTCACTGAAGTTGAATGAAAGGAAGAAAGACCACAATTTACCTGAAAGATCTCTTGGAGTAGGAAATGGCAACCCACTCCAGTATTCTTGCCTGGAAAATCCCATGGACAGAGGAGCCTAGCAGGCTGCAGTCCATGGGGTTGCAGAGTCAGACATGACTGAGTGACTGACCACACACAAATGCAGTTTGCTCCAAATAAACCCTAGGATGGTCTTGGGCAATGTTCACCCTCCTGGGCCCCAAAATAAGAAATGAAATCCACCAAGAAGTAATGAATTGGGAATTGCACATACAAGTACAGTGTCCACCTTCCAGGACGTCCACAGATAAGCCAGTGGGGAAAAGGGCAGCTGGAAAGCAATGGATTGTCTTGAATAACACACACAAAGAACATACTGTGAACCCTAGGAAACTTCCTAGTTCAGAAACGCAAACTGGCTTAGACAAGGCTGTATGTGAAGAGTAGGAGAAAGGGCATTGCCAGGATAGAGAGTCAGAAGACTTGAGTAAAATGTCACTTCAAAACATATCTCTCCTGGGTCTTTGGGCAGCGTCCTTCACTCTCTGTCTCAGTTTCCCCATATGTAAAAGGGGAATAAGTATACCTACTGCATAGATTTATTAAGAAGATACCAAAAAAATAAATGTGCATGAAATGCCTTCAGGGTATTCAAACAGGGATAAGTGCTCAATTAATCAGTGATGCTAATGGTAAAAAATCAACCTGCCAATGCAAAAGACAGAAGGGCAGTGGGTTCAATCCCTGGTTTGGGGACAGTCCTTTGGAGTAGAAAATGGCAACCCACTCCAATATTCTTGCCTGGGAAATTCCATGGGCAGAGGCACCTGTTGGGTTATAGTCCATGGGGTTGCAAAGAGTCGGACAAGACTGAGCTACTTAGCACACATACATAGTACAAGCACGTTAATAAGACAATTTTCTCTAAACACTCATTTATAAAATGGAGCTGATTTCTGTCCCTGAGTTGTGTGAAGATTAAGTAAGGTTTAGATGCAGAAGCACTTCCAAAATTTAAAGCATCATTCAAATGGGAAAACACATGTTATTATTATGAAAAATTAAGGGTCAAAACTTAGCTAGAAGAAGGCAAAATATATTTGCTGGTTTAGCTCAGAACAAAAAGAGTACTGTCTTTATGTATGAGCAGAAAAAATACACATGGGAAGAGTAAGCACTCTGGCTCTCATCTAATCATGTTCTCTGGGTCTTGTGGGGCTTCCCCGGTGGTGCTAGTGGTAAAGAACTGGCCTGCCAATGCAGGAGATGCAGGAGACCTGGGTTCGATACCTGGCTTGGGAAGATCCCCTGGAGGAGGGCAAGGTAACCCATTCCAATATTCTTGCCTGGAGAATCCCATGGACAGAGGAGCCTGGCAAGCTACAGTCCATAGGGTTGCACAGAGTCACACACGACTGAAGCGACTTAGCACACATGCGTCTAGAATTCTTTCCTCATCAGTATTAGTCAGACACAAATGAGTGAGTGAACTGACTATTAATAATAGGAACTATTAGTATATGACTGCTAAGATACCATTATATTGAAAAACCCAATATAATGACTTAAACATATAAAGATTTATCCACTCATATATAATCTAGAGATAAGTAGTCTATAGTGCTATCAGGGACCCAGACTCTTCCTGTCCCTCTATTTTACCCTGTTTGGTGTGAGCTTTCAGTCACAAAAGGGCTGCTGGAGCTCCAGCTCTCACACAGTCTTCAATTAGGCACATTTCTGTCTGGTATATATTTAGGTTATCTTAATAAGTGGAAGAAAATGAATATTAAGTAGGACTTTTGTAGTCTATACCATATCATCGTTCAGAGACAATTTTCCATGGGTCTTTTGCATTTTTGCACATCTTACAAGCAGAAACTCTGCTTTGCTTTGTTCTAGGCTTTTTCCTGAATGTTTGTATAGAGACAACCATGGAAGTTATAGATAGAAGATAGAAGGCAAGCTTATTTACTGTCTAATATGATACAGTTAAATGTTGGAACAAAGATTTGACAATGCTTGGTGCCCATTATAAAAAAGATCCAGATTCCCTAAACTCAGTGTTCCTCCCCTGTAGCACTTCTTATTGTGTATACTCTTACTGTGTATACACAGTTGCTTCAGTTGTGTCCAATTCTTTCAAACCCCATCGACCATAGTCTGCCAGGCTCCTCTGTCCATGGGATTCTCCAGGCAAGAATACTGGAGGGGTTGCCATGCCCTCCTCCAGGGGATCTTCCCGAGGCAGGGATTGAACTTGTGTCTCCCGCATCTCCTGCATTCCAAGAAAACTCTTTATATCACATGACCTTATTTGTGTCACCTACCTTACGGGAACTGAGTCACCTACCCCATGGACAGAGGAGCCTGGCAGGTTACAGCCCATAGGTTTGCACAGAATCACACACGACTGAAGCGACTTAGCACACATGGGTCTTGTGGGCTTGTCATTAATGTATTTACTAATTTAGGAATTTCTCTCAAAAAATGTATCTTTCAGTTTGCTCTATTGCCCTTGTTTTAGTCTAACAGACACACAGAATATTAACGTAACTTACAAAACATTTAAATAGGACTCGTTGCTCTTCCAGTTCTTCTGTAAGAGGTGCTGGCATCTACAGTTGTGACTACAGTTATTATTTATCTGTTCAGGCATCTCTGTTCTTCTCTTGCAGCATTTGGTAGGATTTCTTTCATCAAGATTTTATTACAGAAATTAATTTTAAGTGAACAAATACACCATGTGGAGTGGAAGCCATTTAAGTAGTTACTGTAAAATTAAATAGCTCCTATAGCATTAATTGCCAAAAAATTAGGGAACAGCCCACATGCATAACACACTCTAGTTCTTCTGGTGATTCCTGGGCCCTCTCTCCTTGGGAAATCAATGAGACCCCTCGTCAGGTTTAAATAAGGCAAGTGTCTTTGTCTGACTTCTTTTCAATTTCCTGTTCTTTCTTTATGCACAACCTATAGTGCCCATTGATATTTTTTATGCCACCCACTATTTTCATCTCATATTTGCACTCATATGGTTGTTTTCTTTATTAGCAATTTTATACTAACTGCAATAAACTCTCAGTATTCTTGTGATGATTTTCTCAGAGTTTGAACTTTAGATACAATCTCCATCTATTATATTATAAGTATCCAACTGCCTGCTTGATCTTTTCACTTGCATGTTCCGCAGACAGCTTAAATTTCACAAATCTGAATTTGAATTCATTTTCTCTCTCACAATGCAGATTCCTCTCCTATGTCATGTAATAGCAGATAAGAACCTTGTGTCATTGATAGCACAGACTCCAAAGCCAGACTGAGTTTAGCTCCTGGCTCCGGTGGTAACTTTCTGTGTGTCCATGGGATAAAATTTTAATTTCTCTGTGCCACACTTTTCTCATCTGATATTTATCTTAACTTTAACTCATAGGGTTTTATAAGGATTACATAAATTCAGTTCAGTTCAGTTCAGTCGCTCAGTCGTGTCCGACTCTTTGCAACCCCATGAACTGCAGCACGCCTGGCTTCCCTGTCCATCACCAACACCCGGAGCTTACTCAAACTCATGTCCATTGAGTCAGTGATGGCATCCAATCATCTCATCCTCTGTTGTCCCCTTCTCCTTCTGCCTTCAGTCTTTCCCAGAATCAGGTTCTTTTCAAATGAGTCAGCGCTTTGCATCAGGTGGCCAAAATATTGGAGTTTCACCATCAGCATCAGTCCTACCAATGAACATCCAGGACTGATCTCCTTTAGGATGAACTGGTTGGGTCCCCTTGCAGTCCAAGGGACTCTCAAGAGTCTTCTCCAACACCACAGTTCAAAAGCATCGTTTCTTCATCACTCAGCTTTCTTTATAGTCCAACTCTCACATCCACACATGACTACTGGGAAAACCATAGCCTTGATTAGATGGACATTTGTTGGCAAAGTAATGTCTCTGCTTTTGAATATGCTATCTAGGTTGTCATAACTTTCCTTCTAAGGAGTAAGTGTCTTTTAATTTCATGGCTGCAGTCACCATCTGCAGTGACTTTGGAGCCCCCCAAAATAAAGTCTGACACTGTTTCCCCATCTATTTACCAGGAAATCATGGGACTGGATGCCATGATCTTAGTTTTCTGAATGTTGAGCTTTAAACCAACTTTTTCACTCTCCTCTTTCACTTTCATCAAGACGCTCTTTAGTTCTTCACTTTCTGCCATAAAGGTGATGTCATCTGCATATCTGAGGTTATTGATAGTTCTCCTGGCAATCTTGATTCCAGCTTGTGCTTCATCCAGCCCAACGTTTCTCATGATGTACTCTGCATAGAAGTTAAATGAGCAGGGTGCCAATATACAGCCTTGACGTACTCCTTTTCTATTTGGAACCAGTCTGTTGTTCCCTTATGATTATACAGTGGAAGTGAGAAATAGATTTAAGGGGCTAGATCTGATAGACAAAGTGCCTGATGAACTATGGACAGAGGTTCATGACATTGTGCAAAAAAGATCTTCACAACCCAGATTACATAAAAGGCCATACATAAAAGGCTTGTAACAGTCCCTGACACATGGCAATTTTTGTATATACAAGTGACAACTCACCAAGTAGAATGAAACTGGACACCATCCTTTTATACCTACACCCAAATGACCACCTGTTAACTAAGTTTCTCAACTATCTCCACATCAGTTACCTTCCGTTACCTTTGTTTATGGGTTTCCTAGGTAGCCCTAATGGTAAAGAACCCGTCTGCCAATGCAAGAGACTAAAGAAACCTGGGTTCGATCCCCAAGCTGGGAAGATTCTCTGGAGGAAGGCATGGCAACCCACTCCAGTATTCTTGCCTTGAGAATCCTATGGACAGAGGAACCTGGCGGGCTATGGTCCATTGGGTTGCAGAGTCAGACACAATTGAAGTTACTTGGCATGCACACACCTTTGTTTATGTCTCATAGCCTTCCATCTGAGCTAGTACAATAGGTTGTTGATGGTTCATTCATTGTTAATCTATCAGGCAACAAATATATATTTACTCCTTCTTTGGAGCTGACATTGTGCTAGAGAGTGGAAAACAATAATGTGTTCACTTCAAAGTCAAAAGTTCCACCAGGTCATGATCTCACTGTGTTCATCCATTTATTCTGTCTGCTACCCATTCCCTGCTTGAGCCTTAACTCCCAAGCTTTCAACTCTGCTTTTTAGAGAAAGAGGCCATGTTCCTTCTTTCCTCTGGCCTCTTGCACCTGCTATTTCCTCTGACCTCTCCAACTCCACACTACCCATACCCTTTCCCATATGTTTAGTTTTCAGCAGAAAGTTTTTCCTGACCCCCAGATCCATATTCCCATAGCACATAGGATTACCAGGTCAAAAAATTAAGTGACATTGTAACTTCTGGTTTATTCGTTTATTCATCTGCCCCAAACACCATAGGCTGTATCTGTTGAAGAAACCCTGGCTGATTTAACAAATGAACTCCAAAAATTCAGTGGCTAATATTTTCACATGTAGTCAGTGTATTTTGTGCTCATCTTAGCAGCTGGATGCAGGTGTTAATAGCTAGCAGTTAGCTTTCCAAAAGTGATCTGGGTCATCGTGGCCCCCAAGTCCTCTAGGAAACTGTGTTCACACAGGAAAGGGGGGCAGGAAGAAAGCATAGTAGGCACGTCAGCTCCTTAGGCTGTTTGCCCTGGAAGTGTAGCAAATCCCTTCTGTTCATTCTGTTGGTAAGAATTCACTGTAAGGCCTTGCGTGACTTTGAAAGAGGCTGAGAAAGGTAATCTCTGCCTGGACAGCCTCTTTCCAGTGACAGCTCTCATCTCTGAAGGGGAAACGTTTATTTCTGATGTATAGCTGGTCACCTCTACTATAGCTGATAAATTCTGATGCCAGGGACTCTGTTTTGTTAATTGTTTATTTAACTAACACAGCACATAACACAGAGGAGATTCTCAGTAAATGTGTATGAAATAAAATGCTGCTTTACTCCTCTGGCTCTGCTTCCCTATTCCTGATCACCCAGAATGGGGAGATTGTATAGGCCTCAAATAACTTTATAATGAATCTTTTTAAACCTAGAAATATCATCGATCACGTCCTACAGCATCCCAGTTTCCCTCTGCCTCTCTACTTTAAGCACTTGTGGTTCTCCCCAGGTTACAGCTCAAGAGGAAGCATCATGTTCCCTTCTGATGGGTGGTAAGAGAGTGCTTCTCCACTGGGCAAAATATTGGATTTTCTATTTCTTGCTTCACCATCAAAGTTCTTTTCCAAGACTTCAGGTTTCTGGGATAGAGGAAAGGAGTAAGTAACTAATTCTTTCATTTCCAACTCAAGGAGGACTTCATTAGAACTTGGAGAGACCCTAAATACCCTCTGGTCTGTGGATGGAAAGTCACATGGTAATCACACAATGCCTTAACATCTATGGCAAGCATCACTAATCATTCACACTCTTCCACCATGCCTGTCAGTGGCTTCAAAATGATTTTCAGCACAGAGACTCAGACTTTGACTCATAACTTTTAGGAGTCAGCTTTGAGGTGACCCTATTTGTTATCTTTGGCCCACTCCAGATCCTTTTTTTCAGCTACAAGGAGAATGAGGGAAAGAGGTGAAGTAACTTTATAAAGATCACACAAGAAGTTGGCAGCAGAGATAAAGCCAAAATTGAGGCAATCAGTCAGAGGTTCCAAAGCAAAAGGAACCACTCAAAAGGCTTGATGTCGGCAGGGCAAGTGGATGTGGTCCTATGGCCTGATGGCAGGAGGTGTGTCTCACTGTTTGGCTGAGGGTGTGCTCTGGCATTTAAGAAGGTCTTGAGTTTTGAGGTTACAACATGCTCACTCATTTCTCAGTGGCATCAAATTGCCATAAAATGAGGTTATGATACTGGGTCTTAGGCAGATAGGTATTTTAGTCTGTTCAGACATGGAATTGCTTCCTCTGCATAATAGAGAATAGAGTTTTTGAGGTAAGATTAGATAATTCATATACTATAAATCTTTGAACACAATGTATGATGGGTATCATAGGTATTGGGGCTTCCAGATGGATCAGTGATAAAGAACCTTGCCAAACAGGACATGTGGGTTTGACCTCCCCTGGGCTAAAAAGATCCCCTGGAGAAGGAAATGGCAACCTGCTCCAGCATTCTTGCCTGGAGAATCCCATGGATGGAGAAGCCTGGCAGACCATAGTCCATGGGGTCGCAAAGAGTCAGGCGTGACTTAGTGACTGAACAATAGCAACTTCAGTTATAGGTCTGGCCCAACTTCGGGTCCCCATACATTGTCAGAAAAAAGATGTTTGATCAGTTCAAGAGTGAGATGAAAAGAGTACCTGCATGTTCTTCAGCAACTTAATTGTAACCTTAGCTTTTCTGCTCTCAATTGTTTTGATTTTGGATGAAGCATTCTGCTCTGTGGTTCTTGTTTTCTGAATAGGAACATTAGGAAAAGATCTTAAAGTGTCCTTCCATCTCTAAACTCTTATGATGTTATGCTTTCTCACTATCCGAGTCCTCAAAATTTCATTTCCTGAGCTATTTTCTACAGTTGAGAAACAAGTTATGGAGAGGGCCACTCACCAGGTTTCTTTTGGGTGTAATGGCCAGTCACCCTTGCACTTGGCATCTGAGATGAACCTCCATGAGCAAAGTATGCTCCAAGTATGACTTCAGCCCACTGGCCCCACCAAGCCAGTGGCTGCTGCCAGCAGAAATGGAGGATAATTTCAGCCTTGAGGCAACTGCTTCATTATAAATCATGGACAAGTGGGGAGGGGCATGTCCCCATGGCATATCCTTGTGCCCTCCCCAAAGAGGTTATCCTAGGTAAAAGCTTTCTAAGGAGAAATATCAGTAGCTATGACAGAACTGTAGCTTCCAACTCCATGCAAACCACCACCACAAACAAAATGAAAAAGCAGAAAAAAGTGTGCAGGTGTTTTTGGAAGGCAAGTACCTTGGTCATTTATTTTTGGGGGGACCACAAATCACTTTATGCCAAGTATGGTTTCTGGGTGCTGGGCATACACAGATGGCAAAGATGCAAAACTCTGGTCCCTACTTTAAGGAGGTCATGGTTTATTTGGGCACGTGTACCAGTAACCAAATCAACTTTATTACTATGATACATGGTATTATGTCTCCTGCATTGGCAGATAGGTTCTTTACCACCAGTGCCACCTGGGAAGCCCTAGTCTATGCTAGGGTAACAAAAAGCACTAACAAAGCAGTGACTTAACAGGTTTCTCACCCTTTCACAGTCCAGTGCAAGCTGAGTTGCTCATCTTCATCCTGAAACTCTGCCTCTGGAACTCACTCTACATCACCTTGAAAAGGAAAGCAGAGCCAGAGGGTCAGGTCTTGAAAGACTATGTCTTGATTGTCTTACAGCATTTCTATGCACGTTGCTTTGTCCAAAATGCAGTCGCATGACCCCAACTCTATTTGCTTGGTAGGGCTTCCCAGGTGGCGCTGTGGTTAAGAATCCACCTGCCGGTGCAGAAGACACAAGAGATGCATGTTCAATCCCTCTGTTGGGAAGATACCCTGGAGAAGGAAATAGCAACCTACTCCAGTATTCTTGGCTGGAGAATTCCATGAACATAGAGCCTGGTGGGCTGCAGTCCATGAGGTCACAAAGAGTTGAACATGACTGAGCAGCTGAGCGCACACTTTGGGAAAACTCTTGCTAATTCTCAAGGAGAGAAAACCTTATGGGGAAAACATATTCCCATGCTTTCCCCCAAGAATTTTTTCCAATATTTTGTTATGTTGTTCAAAACCCTCTGTATATTCCGCAGATGAGACTTGAATATGTGTGTTTCTGACCTGACTTGAAACCATCAAGCAGCAACACAGTCTTCCTGAGTATTGTTCTACCCAGTCCCAATCCTCCCTGCCTTATGCCACTAAAGAAAAAGGAAAAGCCTTTGATTTCAAAGGCCTGAATTCCAAATTCAGCTGGCATTCTTCTGCAGGACACAAAGTTATTATACTGTGGCCATCGCCGGAGCCACGGAATTCCCTATAGCTGAGGTATGGATACAACCTCTGCCATAGAAAGTACACTGAAGTGAGACCAGCCAAGTGGACCATCTCCCATCCAAAGGTACTTAGATTCACCTAGAGACCCCCAAATGTGTAGAAAACAGAAGAAAAGGAACTTGGAGAGGTTCTCCAGCTATTAGATAGGTCAGGCAGAAATGGGGACCCTAAAGCTATGTATTCTTGGTAGAAAAAAGGGTATGATCATTGTGCCACAAACTTTACAGGGACCAACTCCAGCTACAGTAATGTGATCTCATTAAATGTTAATGTAATGTAGAAAGAGAAGTTTTCATGGAGGCAATAACATGCTAAAGCTTTTTTAAAAAAAAAAAGAGTAAGATTTTGCCAAGTTGTTCTGGGAACATGGAGAGGAAAAAAGCATAAAATTCAGGCAAAGGAATAGCATATGGCATGGAATTATGAAAGAACATACTGCTTACTCCTCGGGGGCCTCTGGAGGCCAAAAGCACAACTATTCACCCTGAAAGAATCTGATGACCTTTACATTGGAGTTTCAGAGTCACTCTGGTTCACGATACTCCCTTGCAGAGTGGCTATCAGCAACCTAAAGGAAAAGACAGAAAAGAGCATCCAGGGACACTGACCATAGGCTGATTTGACCTCAGAAAGGTCTGAGGGTGGTTTTGTGGTGAGTACCTAAGACAAGCCCATGCGAGAGCAGCCACAAACAGCCAGAGGGCAAGCCATGTCTTCCTTGGTGTGAAAAGATGGACAAGAGGGTCTTTTCCATTCCTTGACAAAAAAAAAAAAAAAAACTCTTGGACAGTGATTCATAATAAATATAAAGAGAAAGACCAAGAAAATGATACCTGCCCTTCACATGCCTTTCAAGACCGGGTTTTATTTACCCTTCTTTCAAGTAACACGCGGCAAGGGTAACCATTGCTTTGAGTATTCAACATTTGATGGTTTCATCCTAACAAGAATTCTCAAAGTGAGCACTATTTCCATCATATTGATAATGAAACCAGGACTTTGAAAGTGGCTAGGATTTTTCTATGATGTCCCAGTCTGTCTGGGGAAGACCCATCACACCAAAATGATGAGTCCAAAGCCCAACCTATGTTCACAAAGTGTCCAGAAAGAGTTACTGTATATCCTGAGATTCTGACAAAGGCTTGGAATGGCAATAGACCCCATTGGCAGATTTTCTTTTGTGAGAAGGAGACTGTGGAAGAAGGGGCAATTAAGGTGATGGTTGTTGTTTAATCGCTAAGTTGTGTCCCACCCTTTTGTGAGCCCATGGACTGTAGCCCACCAGGCTCCTCTGTCCATGGAATTTCCCAGGCAAGATTCCTGGAGTGCATTGCCATTTCCTTCTCCAGGGGATCTTCCTAACCCAGGGATCGAACCCACGTCTCCTGCATTGGCAAGTGGGTTTTCTTTATGACAAGCTACTGAAGAAGCCTGACTGCTAAGGTATCAGGGAGTTAATCGAAACGTAGGTTTTCCTTTTCCCTCAGGAAGAGATCATGGAACAATCTTTTTCGCTAGAACATACTCTAATAACCTTTTTGTCCCACTTGGCCTCAATCTTATTTTAATTTCTTGGTCTTTTCATGCCGAGCACATTACAACATTCCAGCTTGCACATCATCGGTTTGCCTCAGCAGGGTGTCTTGAAGGCTTAAACGCAGTTTGATGGAGGAAAGGTTAGCGCTAATTTCCTTTGATAACGGAAGAATTTGCTTACTAAATATTAAACAGGCAAGTTCACTGCATTCATATAGCAGGTTACTTGCTCTTTTGCACAATGGAACACGACTTAGTATTCTATTACCAGCTAATGCCTTCTGTAAATGAATGAACACTTTCTGAATTTAATTTAACTAAACAAACATTTCTTGTGAGTCCACTCTGCCACAGACTCTGCTGTATAAGGCAATACAAAAAGTAAGTAAGTGTAGTCTCTGCACTCAAGGCTTGACAGTTGAGTGAAGTCAGTAAGTGAACAGCGTTCTGTGCAATGGGGGTTAAAATAAAGATCTTTGAGATCATCTTACAAGTCATTGAAAACCATCAGTAAACACTGAATTGGCTGACCGCTAAAGTATCCTTCTAAAGTGTGGCTTTGGGGTGTGATTTTTTTCATTTGATGACTGCAGAGAAATAGTCATTTCATTGCACGAGCTTTGATACTGGCCAAACAGTGGAAACAGTGTCAGACTTTATTTTTGAGGGCTCCAAAATCACTGCAGATGGTGATTGCAGCCATGAAATTAAAAGACGTTTACTCCTTGGAAGAAAAGTTATGACCAACCTAGATAGCATATTGAAAAGCAGAGACATTACTTTGCCAACTAAGGTCTGTCTAGTCAAGGCTATAGTTTTTCCTGTGGTCATGTGTGGATGTGAGAGTTGGACTGTGAAGAAAGCTGAGTGCTGAAGAATTGATGCTTTTGAACTGTGGTGTTGGAGAAGACTCTTGAGAGTCCCTTGGACTGCAAGGAGATCCAACCAGTCCATTCTGAAGAAGAACAGCCCTGGGTGTTCTTTGGAAGGAATGATGCTAAAGCTAAAACTCCAGTACTTTGGCCACCTCATGTAAAGGGTTGACTCATTGGAAAAGACTGATGCTGGGAGGGATTAGAGGCAGGAAGAGAAGGGGATGACAGAGGATGAGATGGCTGGATGGCATCATTGACTCAGTGGACGTGAGTCTGACTTAACTCCGGGAGATGGTGATGGACAGGGAGACCTGGAGTGCTGCAATTCATGGTGTCGCAAAGAGTTGTACACGACTGAGCGACTGAACTGAACTGAGGGCTAGTTCTCTGGTAGTCTAGGGTCTTGGAGTCAGTGCTCACACTCTAAAAGCTCAGGACTTGATCTCTGGTCAGGAACAAAGATTCTGCAAGTGGTTTGTTATGACATTAAGTAAGATTAAAACAAATATCCAAAAATGATAAACCAAAGATGAACCCCAGACAAATGGCACTTACAAACTCAGGCAAATAATGATTAAAATAATGGAATATAAACATATACATATACACCCATAAGCAAAATCAAAGCAGTCCAACAAAAATAACATACAACAGATTGATCTGGCAAACAAAGGATACCAAAAATTATGTCTCCAGAGCAAAACTAACTAAAGCACAAATTGGAAAACAAAACTAAAGCAAGGTGCTACCTGAGGAATAAAGCAATGAAAATAAAACTAGCAAATATGTTGAGAGGAAAGGAAAGAAAGGAACAAAAGAAAGAATAGATATGCAAAGTTAAATAGAGGTAGATAAAGAAGATTTATGTACATTAAAGATTTGCTGCAAGGGGAAAAGAACAGTAGGACAGATAAAGGAGTAGCTGTAGAAAAAATATAATAGCTTTTTAAAAATTAAAATTATAAAAAAAGAAAAACAAACAAATGGAAGAGGAAAGAAAATTAAAAAAAGGAAACTCTGCAGAACTGCAAAAGCCCAACGTAGAGACAGAGGCTTATAACAGTAAAAAGTGTGACTGAATATACACGTATAGATATACACCCATAAGTAAAATCAAAACAGTCCAACAAAAATAAAGTATAATAGATTGATCCAGCGAACAAAGGAAACCAAAAATTATGTCTACCAGAACAAAACTAACTAAAACACAAACTGGAAAACAAAACTAGCACAAGGTGCTAATTGGGGAATAAAGCAATGAAAATAAAACTAGCAAATATGTTGAGAGGAAAGGAAAGAAAGAAAAGAAAGAAAAAATAGATGTGCAAAGTTAAATAGAGGTAGATAAAGAAGATTTATGTACATTAAAATTTGCTGCAAGGGGAAAAGAACAGTAGGACAGGCAAACAAAGGAATCAATGTAGAAAAAATAATCATAGGTTTAAAAAATTGAAAATTAAAAAAAGAGAAAAAGAAAAAGGGAAACTTCCCAGAACTGTAAAAGCCCAATGTAGAGGCAGGGTTTATAACAACAATAAAAATATGTGACTGAGGAAAGAAAAAAAAGCTCAAAAGCTTAGTTAGATTTCATAGTGCCAATAAAATTGACAACAACAATGGGGTGGGGGGAAAGGAAAAAAAAAAGAAAAAATCCAAAAGAATCTACAAAACAAGTCAAAACATAAGAATAATAAATGTTTTTCTTGAGTCTCTATGTCAGAGTCCTTTCCCTCCCTGGGAGTCACAGTCCACCTCACCTTCCTAGGATGCCCTCCAACACTGTGCTGATCTCTGGACCTGCTGTGGGGGCAGCTCAGATTCTAATATGGTCCTCCTCCTCTGTGTTCTTGCCTCCAATGTCCACAGCTATCAGAACTAGTGTGTTTTCTTTTGGAGGGTGCGCTCAATGACATTTTATATATTCCATAGACACAGAGTCTCCCTAGTTGATCATGTGGATTTAATCTGCAGCTTGTACAGCTGCTGGGAAGGTTTTGGGTCTCCATCTTTAGCCACACTGCCCCTGGGTTTCAATTGTGGCTTTATTTCCACCTCTGCATGTGGGTCATCCCCTGGGGTCTGCTCCTGAAGCTGCCCTAGAGGACTTGGGTCTGCCCCTGTGAGGGCCAGGTGTGGAGGTGGTGCAGCTGCTTGGGTCACAGGGTTTCTGGCAGCACCAGGTACTCAGAGGAGTTGGCGGCTAGGGCAGCAGGAAATTTAGTGCTCTAGAAGGGTATGGCAACCAGTATTGGCCAATACACTCCAGGTTTCTTGCCTGGAGAATCCCCTTCCCTGACAGAGAAGCCTGGCAGGCCACAGTCCACAGGGCTGCAAAGAGTTGTACACTATCGAAGCAACCCTGCGTGCTTCCCTGCAAGACATTTTTTTGCCTGTGACAGCTCTGCCCCTGTGAGAGTTGAGCTTGAAGTGAGCGCAGCTGCTTGGCTTGCAGGGACCCTGGTGGTGCTAAGTGTGCAGGGACACAGACTGCTTCCACCGCAAGAGTTATAGCCCTATCAGAGTCTTGTTTCAAGTCTCTTGTAGCTGGTGATCAGAAGGCCTCTTTGGCCAGTCTTTCTCCATAGCTCTGCCTATTCAGGCACTTAGAGGGCTCCCTTGCCTGGGGTCCTTCTCTGTTATTCGGTGCATCAGGCACATAGAGGACCACCCCTGGCTGGGGTCCTCCTCTGTAGATCAGGCATCAGGCACTTAAAGGGGCACCCTGGGTGGGGTCCTCTCTGTAGTTCAGCCCATCAGTCACTTAAAGGGGCATCCTGGGCGGGGGCGGGCGGGGGCAGTGGGGAGTCCTGCTCTGTAGTTCAGTGCATCAGGCGTTTGACGGGCCAACCTCTCTATTGTTCATCTGCCGATGCGGGCTTGTCCAGGGAGAGAGGCTATGGTGATGGCTCCACCCCCTATGCTTGACTCAGCAGTATCGCCTTGCTTCCATGGCTACCTGGCTTTCCTCCACAGGCATGTCCCACCACAGTCTCCTCTCTCACATCCCCTTGATCCATCTCTCTGCAGTCAACAGCAGCTCTCACCCTGGGATTGCTCCACAATCCCTAAACTCCAGTTTCCAGCCGTTGCACCTTCCAGGGGATCTAGCTCCCTGTCCACGGTATGTATGGCTGTGGCAAGGACTGTCTGATTCTCATTCCATTTAGGCTGCCACAGATCAGCTGTTTCACTGTCAGCCTTAAGTGTTTCTCCTCTGACTCAGATAACTGCCCTGATGTGGAGATGGGACACCTGCTTCAGTTCCCCCACCCACCAAGGGCAGGTCTAGTCCTACTAACACTGCAGTTTTTCCCCCTAGTTCCTTCTTCCTACTGAGTTTTGTGAGGTTCTGTATATTCTTTTCCTCTGGTCAGGCACTTCTGTCCACTCTCAGCTGGTGTTCTGCAGGCACTTCCGTGTCTGAAGGTGTATTCCTGATGTATCCGTGGAGAGAGATGTACTTCACATCCACCTACTCCTCCGATATCTTGTTCTCTGGTTACTGATCTTTAATGTAATTGATTGTTTTTCTTTTTCTCAGTTTGAAAAATTTTTGACCCAATATATTCCTTAATTGTTCACAGCAGCTTCTTAAAATTTTATTAATCCCTCCTCCTTACAAGGGCTTCCCTGGTGACTCAGTGGTAAAGAATCCTCATGCCAATGCAGGAAACATGGGTTCAATACCTGAGAAGGGTCCCCTGGAGAAAGATATGACAGAAGGAAATGGCAACCCACTCCAGTATTCTTGCCTGGGAATCCCATGGACAGAGAAGCCTGGCAAGTTAGAGACCAGTGGATCCCCAAAAAGAGTCAGACACAACTTAGTGATTAAACAACAACCTCCTTTCAAAGAAATTCTGTTGAAATTTGCTTTTGACACATTTGTCCCTCTAAATTAATAAAAGTATTTATGTCCATAATTTATTTAAAATTTTCTCTTTTTTCCCCTTTTACTCTGTCCTATTCTATCTTGAAAAGAAAGAGAGTTGAAATTTACTGCTACTGATCAGACACTATCAGTTAGTCCATTTCAGTCTCTCAGTCATGTTCAACTCTTTCCAACCCCATAGACTGCAGCATGCCAGGCTTCCCTGTCCGTCACCAACTCCTGGAGCTTGCTCAAACTCATGTCCATTCAGTCAGAGATGCCATCCAATCAGTTCATCCTCTGTTGTCCCCTTCTCCTCCTGCCTTCAGTCTTTCCCAGCATCAATCTTTTCCAGTGAGTCAGTTCTCCAAAGTATTGGAGTTTCAGCTTCAGCATCATTCCTTCCAATGAATATTCAGGACTGATTTCCTTTAGGATTGACTGGATTGAGTTCTTTGCAGTCTAAAGGACTCTCAAGAGTCTTCTCCATGATCTCTTTCATGAATTTTGTCTGATTTGATCCTCAAAATGACTCTACCATTTTTAGTTCCCATTTGATAGGTGCAAACTAAATCTTAAGGTGCAAAAAGACCTTCCCAAGATCATAAATCCAGTTAGCAATGGACTCAAGTATTTGGACTCCAAATGTACTTTTCAGTTTACAAAGAGACAGTTATAAAGGAATTAGGTAGAATTTCACCTCCTCACGGCTAACCTCTGCCAGGGTCCAGCCTGGAATTTACTTAGCTTAAGGTTTAACATGATTAATCTTAAAAGTTAATACTTATTTTTCCTATATGCTAGTTATATTCATTATAAGGGCAGGGAATATGGAGATTTAGCAGCAAATATTGGCCCAACAAATGAAAAACCCTCCACCAATATAATTTTTAATCAACCCACTATACTTACTAATAATTTTCTAACTTCTCAAAAGAGTCTGTATTTAGAAAGTTTTAAAGCATCTCGTGCCTCTCACGGTTGGGAGGCTGTAAACAATCACACGTGGCTGGATGAACCCGCTCAGGCAGGCTAGAGAACCTTCAGAGGAGTTTGTAAGTTGAAACACTCTTGTCACGCCCAGGAATTTTTATTAACTGGAGCTGCAAGATGACTCCTTCTCTGAAAGAAATGGTGATGGGGGAGAGCCCCCGTAAAGTCAGAGGTGTAGGTGAGAGCATAAAACAGTAAAGTAGGTAGACTCTGGTTTTGGGGGTAGATGCTCGGGAACAGGGGGTTCCCTGAGGCTCGATCCCGCCTTTGCGTATATCGAAGCCTCCCTCCTCATGACCTTTGCCATAGGTGGAGTTCCTCACGCCGGCTCCTGGCAAGCCTCCACCAAAGCTTTATTATTTGTTCGCTAGTTCATTCACACATGCACACAAAAATCTGGCTCTTTCCTCTTCAAACGAACACTGCATATTATACATACCAACATAGGAAGATCAGCTTAACATTAGGATTTGGGAAGACTTTTAAATTTTTAAAATTGTGATTATTATCTTCTTCCTGCTTCCATAGAACCTGGTTAATTCATGTATATGATCTTTTATCGAGAAGCATTTACTTAGCAATTGTTATGCTTGAGATCCTGGCCATGTAGTAATGAGTAAGACTGGATTCCTAACTCTCAACAGACTCTAATGTGAAAATGCTTGCACATAGTGCGGTATGACTGATGTTGGACATATAGAAGGTATCAAGAAGAAAGAACTTGTAACCAGTGTAAGATTCTACTGAAAGGGCAAAGATAAAGGAACTGAGAGATGTTTGTTGGATTCAGCAACAAGAAGGTTATTAGGTCTTTAGGATAATTAGTTTCAATGATGTGTGTTTTCAATGGGACACCAAGAACCATATGGCACCTCCTTGATGGAGCGCAAGAAGTCAGACGAAGATTCAAAGGAAGGTAACCCTTGGAGGCTCACAGAAGCTTCCAAGAAGAGGTGATAGTCGAACTAGGTTTCAACAGATGAGCAAGAACCAGCCATTCAAAGTAGAGGAAAAAGCATTTCATCCCTGAAAAATAGTGTGAGCAAAGACACAAAGCACCAAGAAAGCATTGTCTATGAAAATACACAAAATCTTTCAACAAAGATGAAGAGTAGAGAATGAGGTGGGTAGAGAGCAGAAAGCATGACCAACCAAGATTCAAGCGCAGGACTTCAGAATTATCTCTTCCTACCATGTTTCCCTCTCAGCTTCTTTTTTGTCCTGGTCCAATTTAGGAAACTGCTTTGTGGGGATTCCATAAGGTTCAGCTTTCACTTGCTGTAAAAGCATGGACTGGCATATACCACAAAGCAGGTCAGCCAACGGATGTGCAAGGTCAGAAAATGACTTTCTGCCAACGTTCATCCCAATTCTGCATCCCCTTCCCCCACAGCATTAACAAGAAAATAAGAATGCCTGTCCAGCTGCCCTCTTGATGTCACTGGGTAAATTATCTTTTATTAAGGATCTGTAATTGTTCTTCACTGAGCTGTGACCTAAATTTAGTGATGCTGAGGAGGGAGCCCCAGCCAACAGGATTTCCCTGAGAACACGATGAAGTTCCTATATCAATTCAATTCATTAACTAGAAAGAGAAAACAAACAGCTCATTTTTTTCCCTGTTCTTCAGTGAATCATTTGTTTAGCTTGACCAGAATTTTTCTAAGATCCATCTCAAGACTCTCAGGAAAAAAGGGAGACAGCAGAGCTTATTCAAATTCTTCCTGAGGCATTAACTCAGAAGCAGAAACCAGATTACATTAACTGAATCTGACTTTCCTGCTGTTAAGGACCTGGATTTACTCATTAGATATTTTCACCCTGAGGGGAAGAAATGCCCTCAAGCCAGATGACTTGGGGTGAAACGAAAGGGAAATCAACTTGTCTTGCCATAAATGGGGGAGAAAAGAGGAGAAAGGAGAGAAAAGGGGAAAAGTACAATATAAATCTAGAAAAAGCTCCAGTGAAACAGTAAAATGTCTGTGCTGTAATAAAGCTCCTGAGAAGGAATGGAACTAATATAAAGGCTCAATACTTTAAAATATCCTTTGATCATGACAACCTAGCTGAGGCTGAGAGATAATTTGCCTAAGAACACAGCTTCTAAAGAACTGAGCCAAGATTTAAATCCATGTCTTCTGACTTCAACTCTAGTGTTCCTATACCCAATGCTAAGTCTCGGATTTGGACAGGGTGGGCTGCAGACCAAAGAAGGTCAGGCAGGTCTTGGAACCTCATAGATTCATGCTCACATAGATGAGAAGCAAACAGCCCTCATCTTGAACATACTCCTTCATTTTGGAACAGTTCCGCAAAAGCATCCCTCCATGGCATCTTCTATTGTTCTGGCTGGAGCCACTTGATAACAACAAAAGCAAACAGAATATAGAGAAGCCTCAATGAGTTTAGTCTCTTGTCACAAGGCTAAGAAATATTTGCATCCTGCTGTTCATTTGCTTTGGAATCTTATTATCATTGATATCATCTCAGTTGAGTTTCATAGCAAATTTATGATGCATGTTACGGAGATAGAATTATCCCCACTTTACAAATGGGTAAAATGGAGCTTCAAGGGTTGAGCTGGTCACAAAGATGGCAAAGGGTAGAACCTGTATAAATCCCAATGTACTTGGCTCCTAGCCTCGTGTTTTAAACAGTCTACTCTAATGCTTGTCAAGGTTACTTTCTAAGACTGTGAAAGTCCTACATCAAAATACAACTCAGGTTGGGGCTTTAGAGTCTGAATATGTACCTACTTGGGAGAGGGTATCATAGGATCTTGGAAGAAGAGCCTTTCTGTGTGAGTCAGATTTGGGGTCTTATCCTATGTTAGTCAGATTGGGTTGCTAGAGCAAAATACCATTAACTAGGTGGCTTAAGGGACGGAACTGTGTTCATCACAGTGCTGGAGGCTGGAAATTCTAGGATCAAGGAGCTAGATCAGAGATCAATGCTGTTCCTGGTAAGAATTCTCCTTCTAGCACAGATAGTTTGCTTTCCCTTCTGTCTTTTCTGTCTCAGCATCCTTGGTGACTCTCTGTCTCAGCATCTTTGGTGCCAAACACCTACAAACTTGGGCACAGAGGGCATAAGGATTAAGGACAGTTGTCCAGGGATGATGAGGAGAATACCATCCTTGTCATCAGTTACCATATGAAGAACCGACGCATTGAGAAATGTCTTCTTAGATGGAGACAGATGCATGATTCCAAGGACATTTTCAGGACGCTGAACTCTAATGTCCAAGCTCAAGATGTTTAGGTTTTTGTCTCAATGTTACTAATATTTCCTGTCCCTCAGAACAACCACAGCCTACATTGAAATCTCACATACATTTACTAGAACATGGATGGGAATTTTTATCTCTTTACAATGCACAGCTCAGTACAGTTCTCTGGGATTAAACAATGTTTTCCACAAGCTTTCACGGAGCATCAGAAAATTTCTTTGAAGAAGAAATGATAGAACACAGGTTCTGGATAGACACACCATTGTGACTGGTGTTGTTTTTCCAGAGAACTCTAATGTCCAAGCTCAAGATGTTTAGGTTTTTGTCTCAATGTTACTAATATTTCCTGTCCCTCAGAACAACCACAGCCTACATTGAAATCTCACATACATTTACTAGAACATGGATGGGAATTTTTATCTCTTTACAATGCACAGCTCAGTACAGTTCTCTGGGATTAAACAATGTTTTCCACAAGCTTTCACGGAGCATCAGAAAATTTCTTTGAAGAAGAAATGATAGAACACAGGTTCTGGATAGACACACCATTGTGACTGGTGTTGTTTTTCCAGAGCCAGACTTTAAACTTCACAAGAATATCAGTCAGTACCCTGTGAGTTGGGGATGTCTCGCCTACTTTGCCAGATGTGACTAAAACAGGGCAGGAAACCTAGACAAGGAACTGCTTGATCATTGGCTGACAGATCCTGGCAACAACACACTGCAACAGATACCTGCACTGGTTCCAGTTCTCTAACAGTGGCAGTTATTTCTGTTCTCTGGAAACAAGCCTAGGAGCAGACACAAGTGTGAGCTCTGAGCCGACAGTCCTGGTTTGTCCTTGAAGTATGAGGCTGGTGATTGGAGTAACTGTTTTTCTGACTTTGGGTAAGTGTTCTACGTCTACAAGGGATGACTTTGAGGCCAAGGAATCGTAAGGGTCATTTGCTCTCTACTCATCTTCCTGTGTTTTATTCAGCATTATAGCAATGGAATTGAGAACACCTCTATGCATTTGCTAGTGAGCACAAACTTCTACATGACAGATTAATTCATAGCCATGATCCAGAAGAGACCTTAGCAATAAGCAGGTTGGAAGAAATCTCTGGGGTTATTGAGCCAAGTACCCCGGGATAAAACCTATAGAGTCTCAGATTCTTGCCATGTGTCTTTGGTCCCTATATAATAAGCACCAATAATATTTCTCAGGACATAGATAAAAACACTGAAGTAGGGGGTAGGTCCAGACAGTTTGGGGAGTGTTGTGCCCTTGATCCACAGAATTATACTGATTTGTTGTCAGGGGATAATTTTATTTTCTTCACCCTTTAGGGACTGTGATTGATGCTAAGACCACCCAGCCCAGTTTCGTGGATTGTGCTGAAGAAGAGGATGTAACCCTGCCTTGTAGCCACTCTACCATTGGTGGAGATGACTATATACATTGGTATCGGCAAAATCCCAATCAGAGCCCACAGTATGTCATTCATGGCTTTCGAGGCACAGTGAACAGCAGCATAGCCTCCCTGACCATAGCTTCAGACAGAAAGTCCAGCACCCTGGTCCTGCCCCAGGTCACCCTGAGAGACGCCGCTGTGTACTACTGCGTCCTGAGAGAGGCACACTGGGACAGACGGGGCTGCACCTGTGCAGTATCTCTGGTGGGAAGATGGTGGGGGGTGGATAGATTGGGGGAGCAGTCACAAGAGCAAATCTAGAGTCATCTGGAAGGAGAATCAGAGAGCAGTAAGACATGAGGAAAATGAAGGGAAGGGAAATGGAAGAAGATGGATAAAGAAAAGAAGAGAAAGAGGACAAGGAAGAAGTGCTTCACTGTTAATGTGGCTATGAATGATAAGGAAACTAAGAATCATAATTTTAACAGAGGAATAAAGTGAAGAGGTATTAATACTTTGTCCTGGCTCCTCCTTGTGTCAATAAAATGTTGGTTTCAGTGTGTTAAAGATGAAAAGATAAGGAAAACACAAATAATTCTCCCGTTCCAAAGGCTTCTTTCGTTTGGACCCAGGACAAATCCATACTCAGAAATGCATGGAAGAAGATGGATAAAGAAAAGAAGAGAAAGAGGACAAGGAAGAAGTGCTTCATTGTTGATGTGGCTATGAATGATAAGGAAACTAAGAATCATAATTTTAACAGAGGAATAAAGTGAAGAGGTATTAATACTTTGTCCTGGCTCCTCCTTGTGTCAATAAAATGTTGGTTTCAGTGTGTTAAAGATGAAAAGATAAGGAAAACACAAATAATTCTCCCGTTCCAAAGGCTTCTTTCGTTTGGACCCAGGACAAATCCATACTCAGAAATGCTTATTATTACAGTTGTTTCACTTGCAGATTGATCTTACTCAGAGGAAAATCTGAAATGTTATTTTGTTACTACTTTAGAGCACACGTTTATGATAAAAAAAATTTTAAGGAAACAAAAACTAAGTGAATATTTATTTATAATCTGTCTAGAAGTTCTGCCTTTATAAAGAGTTTTCATCTTTTTTTTATATTCTCTAAGCAGCACATAGATCCATCTCATCATAAAAGTCTCAAGCAGAGCAAAAGTGAAGGCTCGTAGCTGCATCTTCTTTATTCCACCAAACGACGGAGATTCCTCCCACTGTCCTTTTCTGACAGTTTAATGTATGTCATATCAGCCTGTTTATTTCAATTACATATATTTTTGCACAGTTCCCAGGTGAAAGGTTTCCCTGATGAAAGGCTTCCCCTTGATGAAAATGAAAGTTCAGTTCAGTTCAGTTCAGTCGCGCAGTCGTGTCCGACTCTTTGCGACCCCATGAATCGCAGTACGCCAGGCCTCCCTGTCCATCACCAACTCCCAGAGTTCACTCAGACTCACGTCCACTGAGTCTGTGATGCCATCCAGCCATCTCATCCTCGGTCGTCCCTTTCTCCTCCTGCCCCCAATCCCTCCCAGCATCAGGGTCTTTTCCAATGAGTCAACTCTTCGCAT
>SJXQ01002260.1:40662-77471 GCA_006408695.1 Aepyceros melampus
TGTGATCCACACAGTCAAAGGCTTTGGCATAGTCAATAAAGCAGAAATAGATGTTTTTCTGGAACTCTCTTGCTTTTTCCATGATCCAGAAAATGAAAGAGGAGAGTGAAAAAGTTGGCTTAAAACTCATCATTCAAAAAACTAAGATCATGGCATCCATTCCCATCACTTCATGGCAGATAAATGGGGAAACAATAAAACAGTGAGAGACTTTATTTTGGGTGGCTCAAAAATCACTGCAAATGGTGACTGAAGTCATGAAATTAAAAGATGCTTGCTCCTTGGAAGAAAAACTATGACCAACCTAGATAGCATATTTAAAAGCAGTCACATTCCTTTGGTGACAAAAGTCTGTCTAGTCAAAGCTATGGTTTTTCCAGTAGTCATGTATGGGTGTGAGAGTTGGACTATAAAGAAGGCTGAGCGCCGAAGAATTGATGCTTTTGAACTGCAGTATTGGAGAACACTTTTGAGAGTCCCTTGGACTGCAAGGAAATCAAACCAGTCCATCCTAAAGGGAATCAGTCCTGAATATTCATTGGAAGGATTGATGCTGAAGCTGAAGCTCCAGTACTTTGGCCACCTGATGCAAAGAACTGACTCATTTGAAAAGACCCTGATGCTGGGAAAGATTGAAGGTAGGAGGAGAAGGAAATGACAGAGGATGAGATGGTTGGATGGCATCACTAACTCAATGGACATGAGTTTGAGCAAGCTGTGGAAGTTGGTGATGGACAGGGAAGCCTGGCCTGCTGCAGTCCATGGGGTTGCAAAGAGTCGGACACGACTGAGCCACTGAACTCAATTGAATACCAGGTGGTGCAGTGGTAAAGAATCTGCCTGCCAATGCAAGAGACACAACAGAAGCAGGTTCAATTCCTGGGTCAGGAAGATCCTCTGGAGTAGGAAATGGCAACCCACTCCAGTATACTTGCCTGAGAAATTCCATGGACAGAAGAGCCTGAGCGGCTACTGTCTAGTGGGTTGCAAAGAGTTGGACACAATTGAACACACAGGCACATATCTTTGCACGTCACTGTATGCAACTGCATACACATTTATACACATACATACATATGTACACACATAGAGATCAAAAGATTGCCATTAAATTAAATTTATTTAGATTTTTTACACTGTGCCTTTTAATTTTCATTTAATAATGTCCTGGAGCTCTTTCTACAGTTGAAACAAAGTAGAGTGCCCCACTACATTCTTTCTGATGTTTATTTAATACTTTGAAACATTTTATCATTAAATTAATTAATAATTAATTAATTTTTAACTCATTAATGAATAATTGTTTCTTGTTCTTTGCTATCATAAAGAGTGTTGTCTTACACACCTTTGTAGAATCACTTTGGCATGCACATGAAAATTTAATGAGATATATGAATTAGATACTAGAAAACTTGATTAGATGTTCAGTAAAGGGCACATTTAAAATTTTTGAAGTGGCATCTTGCCCTCTATATGTTGTAAACAGTCATACTTCAACAGAGTAAGAAGACATATCTTGCATCCTCCACAAATAGGAAATTACCTGTATTTTTTATTTTAACAATCCAAATATACTTTCTCTAGACACAATGCACATGCATGCTAAGTCGTTTCTCTCATGTCCGACTCTTTGTGACCCTCTGGACTGTATCCTGACTGTCTCCTCTGTCCATGGGATTCTAGGCAAGAATACTGAAATGGGTTGCCTTGCCCTACTCCAGGGGATCTTCTCAACCCTGGGATTGAACCCATGTCTTTTCTATCTCTTGCACTGGCAGGCAGGTTCTTTACCACTAGTGCCATCTGGGAAGCCCAATATAAGAAGAGGCTTTTTGTTAATCAAAGTGGTTCACTACTTTAGGATTGACAAGCACTGTGCTTTCTTGGGCACATTGCTGAATCATCATATGCATTTTGTACATTTTCATTGACTTATAGTTGTGAAAACATGTTGACTGTGAGTATCAACTGATGTCTAAATGAATATTTTTTTGGTATTCTTTTTGGCAAAGTTAGGAGAATTCCTTGCATCTTTCAGGGGACTCTATCTAGCTACATGCAATCATAATCTTTCAAACTATCTGCTGTCAACCACCTTATGACAAACACAATAATTAAACATTTAATAAAACAAGCAGAAATTTATGCCATTTATCACAATCTATGAAGAATGTCAGACATAAAGGGAAGTTTGTATTGGAATGAACTGAAGTTCATAGGAAAAGCCTGACAAAACACTTGCGGACCAATTTCACATTTAATAATGACAGGAATGGGGAATAGAAAAAGGAAGGAAGGAAAAGAGAGAGAGTGGGAAGAAGGAAAGAAAAAAGGTAAATAGGAAGGAAAAATTTAATGAGTCCATGAATGAATAAGGATTTTGGAATGCATTCTTGTCTTCATTATGAGATCCCATGTGATGTCCTTTGAGTCTTTCTTCTATTTTTATAGAAGATCTAACTCATGTTCTCTATATTTTATTGCATCCCTAGCAATTGTCAGTAAAATGTTCAGCCAAGAATAGTTCTTTATTCAATAAATGTTTATTGAGAAGCTACTATTCATCAGGTACCATGTTGATTACTGAGAACACTTCAATAAATAAAACAGACAGAAAGATATATTTTAGGAAAAGCAACGTGAGGAAATAAGCAAGTGAGCTCTAAAGCTGTGAAGAGGAGGAAATGAGGGAAAAGGTGACTGAAAGTGTCCTGAAGGAATATGCTGATCTTTGGAAAGTGCTAGAGCACCTCTCACTGTACTTTCTAAGACTTGAGTACAAGTAGCTGTTACCTCAGATTTCACTCACAGAATCAAAACAATTTCCAAAGTATGATAAACATAGCCATTTCCATTTCCATACACAACCTACACACCAGGACAAATTTCTCAGTCTTCCTGACTATCCAAGAATACAACATGAACGATGCCACATTGAGGATTCTATCTTTCACAAACTCCATCTGTTAGGCATATCCGAGAGATTGACTGTAAGTTAGAAGAATATCTAATTCATTCTATCAGAATTGCATGAAACGTGCAACATACTAAGTGACTTCAAATTGACTTCACCCCAAAGTAGATGAGATATAAGAGGGTTATAAGAAACAAGTAACAAGCGTATAAACACATGGCACATGGAAAAGCAATTTCCTGAACACAAAGAAAAGCACACTTCTGAAAACAATCCATCAGGAAAGCCAGAATTTACTGATTTATGACATCTTCTTAGAGACTTGAGCAACAGTTGATCTGGTTGTGGCCACGATCCTCTGTATTAGGACCTTTGAAGGCACATTTAATTCTACTCCTGACTGACTCCTTGCAGAGAGGAATGATTCACCAAGGAGTCTGACCTGTTTAATTTTCTACACTGACCTAACTACCTCTTACCATCCACACTGCTTTCTACTTTGCCCTCTAAATCCTCACTCTATTGAAAGTAACATTCAGTAGACCTGAACACAAAGAAAAGCACACTTCTGAAAACAATCCATCAGGAAAGCCAGAATTTACTGATTTATGACATCTTCTTAGAGACTTGAGCAACAGTTGATCTGGTTGTGGCCACGATCCTCTGTATTAGGACCTTTGAAGGCACATTTAATTCTACTCCTGACTGACTCCTTGCAGAGAGGAATGATTCACCAAGGAGTCTGACCTGTTTAATTTTCTACACTGACCTAACTACCTCTTACCATCCACACTGCTTTCTACTTTGCCCTCTAAATCCTCACTCTATTGAAAGTAACATTCAGTAGCCCCGTGTAAAAATTCCTTCCACATATCCTAATGGAAACCTGACTGTTTGTAATAGAGCTCTTTCGCTTGTGGTTACTTCTGGTCCTCCCTCATCTAAAACACTTCAAATTTAGAGATGAGAATAGCATTCTTGTCACTACCACACCCCCCAAAAAGCAGACTCTTGTCTTTGACCCTTTGGGGCTTTGCCTTTTACCCCCACTTTTCCCTATTCCTTTTATCACTCTCATCTTTATAAACATCAGACACTCTTCTGTGGGAACCAGGTTTTACTGTTTTTTCAGAAATGTCTCTTGGAACTGAATCTTACTCATTTCCTCTTCCTTGCTTGCTCTCCCCTGCCTTTAAGTTAGATGTTCTGTTTGACACATCAGCATTGCAAGATGCTGTTCTGCATGATAAACAAACCTCCCTTTCTTCAAAGACCTTTCTTTATGACTCTCATGTGATTTCCTGCAGACCTCCAGGAGGTAGCTTCCTTAACCCCAGAGTGCTGGTCTCTGTCTTGCTTTACTGCTCCTAGTTAAAGATTACATGACAACTTACCAATAAATATGTGCTCAGCGTTTTCTCAGAGAGTTGTTCTTCCACGAACTCTCTCTACACTGTCTCGTACAATCCTGTGTGTTTGTGAAAATATTCAGTGCGACACCGCCATTCTTCCTTATATGCTGAAGATGTAAACACATAAGATTCTACTGTAACCTAAAATACTCCTTGACTTAAATTCAGAGAGGACAATTCAGAGAGAAACCTGAACTCATCAGCTCTGGAGTCTATCAGTTAGGATCCCTCTCTGTCACAAACTCCCATGGCCACACTCCAGAAAGATGTGATGCTATTTCTCCAGTTAGATGCCGCTCCACCTCTGAAATCTTACATCCTGTCTAAACTTGCATCCTCAGGTTCTTAGACTCATATACTTCTGCTGCATTCGTTCTTTGACTCCTTATGATCATTTAGTCCCCAGATGTCTTTATTGTTATCTTATTTCTCAGAAGTTTCCAATCTTTTATTTCTCTTTCTACAATATCTAAACTTCACAACCCTCCTTCAATCAGTCTTTAGTCACTAGCTTCATTGTTTTGAGTTAATTCTATGTAATATGAATGATCTTATTAATTCCTAATCATGGATTAATATCTGACTTCTTATGCACCTTCTTATATACTTTGATAAAGCAGAGTTCAAGAAAATCACACAGATGAGCAGACTGGTATCATTGAAATTGTTATCAACTCCAACACTAACTAGACCCACAGGGCTTCCAAGAAAGTATTCTTTTTCTCTGTAATCATTTCTCATTGTCAATTCCTCCAGTGACTTTTTCAAAGCTTCTCACATTGATCAGATTTCTTAACCCAGGATCTCTTCTATTAATTATCTTGGAAGGTACTTAATTTCTATCTATAAGAAGAAAAAAATTCATTACAATTAATAAATGTGTCAACTTTCTGCCTTCATACCTTGAAATAATACTGAAATCCAAACCAATTCTTTCCTTCTTCATTTTGATAAAATTGAAAATAACCATTTCTCCTCACAAATTAATTCTCCTACCTGTGGTCCATATTCCATCCTGGCTGTCTCTTCAGAAGTTTGATCCGTTATTTATAGCACACTTCCAAAACCATGTAAATATATCTCAACCTTTAAAACCCCTACAATTACACTTCAGCATCCTTGTCTACTCAGCACCATGCCTTTTCTCCCCTTCACAGTTCAGCCTCTGGAAAGAGATTTCTGTATTCCAAAATTTTTCTCCTTTGTCTTGTCTCTACTACAGTTGAGTTTCGGCTGAAAGACTCAAATCATGATCTTTGTGCTGCTAAAAGTCAACAGACACTTTTCAGCCATCATCTCACTAGGTGGACTTTTTTTTAACAACTGATCTGATGGACAGTCCTTCCTTTTCAAAACTCCACTCTCCTGCTCTTTCAGGACACCAGTCAATTCTGATCTGCCATGCACCTCTCTGGACTGCCTTTGAGGTTTCTCTGATACTTTCTCCTACTGGCCCTCGCATCAGGGTTTGAGTTCCTTGGAGATCTTCTGTCGTTTCTGTTCTCTTGTGAAGCTTGCTCTGGGTGTGCGTCTTGGTGAAGGTGCCTTTATTCTAAAGAGTAGTGTTGTCAGCAGACGGACAACATCATGCAGTCTAATTGAATGAGGTTCGAATCCTTATATGTCCTTGGACAAATCATGCAACTTCTAAAGGACCTGATTTCCCCTCTAATAAGGGAGGGTACTACCTAGCCTAACGGCCATAGTGCTAAATTGTCAGTGGCCAATGATACAGATTCTTGAATCATACCGATGGGACAAATTCCAGATTACTTACTGTGATCTTGAACAAATTACCTCCTTCCTTGCTCGCTTCAATTTTCTCATCTATGAAAATAAAGATTAATTTACTTTATGTGATTATATAATGCTGTTTAATTCATACTACTAAAAGAGCCTCTTAGTAAGCAAACACTTGAAACATTCTCATCAGTTTAGGATGCTAAGTAATTCAAGCCTAAACAGGAGCAGAAAGGAGATGGGGCACAAAAGCCTGAAGACTCAATTTGTTTCTTTTGCTGACCTGCAGAGGGCGATGTTGCATAAACTGGAAGTGTCTATCTCACTCGTATGAGCTTCTTTATCTTACAGCTCATTGAAGTGCAATTTGAACAGGCTCAACCTCAGGAGCAGTCATTCTTAAGGAAGCATTTCTTACTGATAGTAGCTAGGATTGCCTAAACAAGAATCTCTTTAGCTCTCAGATTTTCCCTGTCACAAGGACTCAGCACACCCTGGCACATTCCTTCCTGCTCCTCAAAGGAGATCTTCCTCCCGGAAATAGCCATGCTCCCAGTGACTTTCTGCTACTTGGAATGCTCTTCACAAGTAAGTAACATTATGTTCCATGCTTCTGCCTATATAGAAGGAATTTTGTCCTGAGGGTATCTGAATGGAAACACTGTCTCATTATAGATAGGTGTGTCCTGGATTCACTGATTCTGTGTTAATGTTGCAGGAGGAACTGGAGCCCAGTTAGTGACCCAGCCTGACGGTCACATTAACGTCTCTGAAGGAAACCGTCTGGAGCTGAGATGCAACTATTCTTATAGAGGATCTGTTTCTCTCTTCTGGTATGCCCAGTACCCCAGCCAAGGCCTCCAGTTTCTACTGAAGTATCGATCAGGGCCCACCCGGGTTAAAGGCATCAAAGGCTTCAAGGCTGAATTCAAAGAGGATGAAAACTTCCACCTGAGGAAAGCTTCAGCCCATTGGAGTGACTCTGCGAAGTACTTCTGTGCTCTGCATGACACAGTGCCTGAGTCTGCAGGGGGAGCTGAACAAAAACCTTCCCAGACATTGTAGCTTAAAATACTCAGGGTCTCAGCCTGACCTGGTTTTAGAGAGGTCTCTGATCTGATGAAAGTAAGCAGAAGGAGAAGCAGAGTCCTGGGGAGTGCTTGGTCCCTGAGGAAAAACAAGATTTTCAATGTGTCCCTTGTTCTACAGCTATGCAAGAGCAGACCTGGAATAGACTTGTATGGATAGTCTCCTTTTTTGTGGTGACCATAGCATTCTGAAGGATCAGGATTCTAAGTGTTGTGGTTATTTAGTCACTAAGTCATGTCCAGTTTTGTACAACTCCATGGATGGCAGTCCCCCAGGCTCCTTTGTCCATGAGATTTCCACAAGGCCTCCAGTTTCTACTGAAGTATCGATCAGGGCCCACCCGGGTTAAAGGCATCAAAGGCTTCAAGGCTGAATTCAAAGAGGATGAAAACTTCCACCTGATGAAAGCTTCAGCCCACTGGAGTGACTCTGCGAAGTACTTCTGTGCTCTGCATGACACAGTGCCTGAGTCTGCAGGGGGAGCTGAACAAAAACCTTCCCAGACATTGTAGCTTAAAATACTCAGGGTCTCAGCCTGACCTGGTTTTAGAGAGGTCTCTGATCTGATGAAAGTAAGCAGAAGGAGAAGCAGAGTCCTGGGGAGTGCTTGGTCCCTGAGGAAAAATAAGATTTTCAATGTGTCCCTTGTTCTACAGCTATGCAAGAGCAGACCTGGAATAGACTTGTATGGATAGTCTCCTTTTTTGTGGTGACCATAGCATTCTGAAGGATCAGGATTCTAAGTGTTGTGGTTATTTAGTCACTAAGTCATGTCCAGTTTTGTACAACTCCATGGATGGCAGTCCCCCAGGCTCCTTTGTCCATGAGATTTCCCAGACAAAAATATTGGAGAGGGTTACCATTTCCTTCTCCAGGAGATTTTCCCAACCCAGGCATCAAACCCATATGTCCTGCTTAGCAGGCGGGTTCTTTACCTCTGAGCCACCTGGGAAGTCCCAATTCAATGTGAGCAACACTAAACTTCTGATCTTTCACCTTCTGAACTGTCTTCCAACATGCTCCTCCCACACCTCTTGCTTTACAGTTGATAGCACCTCCATTCTGTCCATATCTCTTGCTATAACTTTAGTTACCTTTGATGCTTATTGTTTTCTCACTGCTTACATCTAACTCAGAGAGAAATCCAGTTGGCTATATCTTAAAAATTAATGCCAAACCGAATCACCGCTGCCATTTTCACGGCTACTTCTTTGGTCAAACCACACTCATCTCTCAAATGTATAACTCTGCAACCCAGTTTAAATATTATGACATAGACACTCTTCAGTAAATGGTATTGGGGAAGTTGGAGAGCTGCATGTAAATCAACACCGTTAGAACATACTCTCACACACCACACACAAAAATAAACTCAAACTGTCTTAAAGACTTAAATATAAGACACAATACTATAAAACTCCTAGAAGAGAACATAGGCAAAACATTCTATGACATAAATCTCACCAATTTTTTTCAGGTCAGTCTCCCAAGGCAATAGAAATTAAAGTAAAAATAAACAAATGGAAACTAAAAAAATTTACAAGCTTTTGTACAGCAAAAGAATTCATAAATACAAAGACTCAAGCTACAGATTGGGAGAAAATATTTTTTCAAATGTTGTGATGGACAAGGGCTTAATATCTAAGATATACTAGCAGCTTATATAACTCAATAACAAAACAGCAAACAACTTACTGGAAAAATGAGCATATGACCTAAATAGAAATTTCTCCAAAGAAGACATGCAGATAGCCATCAGGCACATGTAAAGATGTTCACATTGCTAATTACTAGAAAAATGCAAATCAAAATGACAGTGAGGTATCACTTCACACCAGTCAGAATGGCCATCATCAAAAAAATTCTACAAACAATAAACATTGGAGAAGGTGTGGAGAAAAGGGAACCCTTCTACACTGTAGGTGGGAATGTAGAAAACAGTATGGAAATTCATCAAATCACTAAAAGTAGAGTTCCTATGTAACCAGCAATCCCTCTCCTGGGCATATACCCAGAGGAAAAGACATGGTCCAAAAAGATACATGCACTCCAGTGTTCACTGCATTATTCATAATAGTCAAGACATGGAAGCAACCTAAATGTCCATTGACAGAGGAAAGGACAAAGAAGATACGGTGCAGGTATACAATGGAGTATTACCCAGCCATTAAAGGGAATGAAATAAATGCCATTTGCAGCGACATGGATGGACCTAGAGATGATCATACTGAGATAAGCAAATCAGACAGAAAAGGAGAAATATTGTGTGACATTCCTTGTATCCAGAATCTAAACAGAAGTGATACAAATAAACTTATTTACAAAACAGAAACATATCCACAGGCTTAGAGAATGAACATATGGTTGCCAGGGGGGAAGAATGAGGAGAAAGAACAGTTAGGGAGTTTGGGATCAACATGTACACACTGCTATATTTGAAATGGATATTTAACAACACAGTCCTACTGTATAGCACAGGGAACTCTGCTCAATGTTATGTGGGGGGGAAATTTGCTCAATGTTATGTGGGAGGGAAGTCTGGGGGAGAACAGATACGTGTATATGTATGGCTGAGTCCCTTTACTGTCCACCTGAAACTATCACAACTTTGTTGATTGGCTATATGTGTCACTCAGCCGTGCCTACTCTTTGTGACCCCATGGACTGTAGCCTTCCAGGCTCTTCTGTCCATGGAATTTGCCAGGCAAGAATACTGGACTGGTTTGCCATTTCCTACTCTAGGGGAATATAAAATAAAAGCTGTACAAAAGTAAAGTCGATTAACTTTATAAAAGTTAATTTCATATAGAAAGTAAAAGGCAAAAAGAAGACTCCACCTATGAACTTCATCTCATAGAAATATTTACTATGCACAGCTCAAATCATTTTCTAATTTCCTACCCTGTCTACCCTCTTCAACTTTTTTTCTTGGTGTTTCTCTAGTTTTGCATGTACTATGCAGCATGTATTATGCAAAACTATTTGAGTATGTATGTAACTCAGTTATAATCATAACCTGGAAAGTAGAAATAATCCTTGGAAGTAAAGCAATATAAAGACATTTAAGAGGGCAGGTGTATGCATATTCCAACTCAATTGAATTACAGCAAAAAAAAAAGTTGGTAAACATTTTAATCTTAGTTTTGTTACTTGTATATTGTGGTAGTTACAAGAAAGAAAGAAGCCATAGGACAGTGTTGAAAAGATAGTAGATGGAAAAATGAGTCCGGTCTGGCTCATTTGGAGACTGCTGTGATGCCCATGGAAAGAAAATAAAGATTCAAAGTATATGGCTTTCAGCAAGATTCTGGACTATTCTGAATAGCTGTAAGTCAGTGGCCAAACTGTTTTTGGTTGCTAAATATTGTGGAGGGAAAGATTTCACTTCTGAATTTCAATTATTAGGTGACATGTTTTGACATGGTGGACTCTAGCCCTTTAGTTTTCTCTATCATGTAGTCACATGCATTTCAGGAAAATTAAAGGATAACTAAAAACAATTTTTAAAAAAAAATCACAAATCTCTCACTATTATGACTTTGTGAGCTAAGTACTTGTGTGTGAACCTGGAAACTTAGCAGCCATAAAGCCTTCATCACCAGAACAGAACCATCTGCTCTGATAAAGGGGACAAGATCTTTTACAAGAGGCTGTTACTGTGAGCAACTAATTCACTTAAGGCATATTCTTCAAATTTTACCAATAGAATAAAAGAGAGAAATGGGGAAAGAAAGTTATTTTTATTATTGATTTCAACTAGGTCTTCACAAAAACCTTTCTTAAATATTTGAAGTTAATACATCTTTTCCCTGAGATGGTTACCTATGACTGCCCTATAAGCTCGTTCTCATGTAGCTCATTTCCAAGTGTGCAGGCATGTGTGCGACCCCATGGACTATAACCAGCCAGGCTCCTTTGTCCGTGGAATTTTCCAGGCAAGTATAGTGGAGTGGGTTGCCATTTTCTTCTCCAGGGGATCTTCCTGACCCAGGGATTGAACCTGTGTCTTTTGCATCTCCTGCATTGGCAAGCATATTATTTACCACTGTGCACCTGGGAAGCCTAGGAGCAACAGTGTATATTGTTTGTTGACTACTTGTTCTCTCTCGCTGTTGCTGTGCTAACCTTTAGCCAGAGTGTACTTCCGATACTTCACTAAACTGTGGACTTTGGACATAACGATGTGACCATGTTTGACCAATAAAATGTGAGTGGATAGTTATATCCTAGTTAAAACTAAATATATTTACATGATATGTCTTTTATTTGTTTCTTCGCTGCACATACCAAACAGTAGTTGTCCTTTCAGGTTTTATTCCATAATGTGAAGCAGACACAAGTTTCAGAATGAAGAGACAACTTATGGGAGCAGACCTGAATTCACTTGTGTGCAAGAGCAGAGCCACAGTGTTGGAATGGCAGCTGACCCACAAGTGACACACAGTGGACCAGTCATTAAGCTTTCTTCCTGTGAGCCACTGAGATTATGAGGTTCTTTGTACTAAGTCTTATGCTAGTCAAAGGTGACTGATATATGAAGTCACATCAATCCTGTCTTCTAAATCTCTCTCACAGTCAACCACCTCTTTTTAGTTCCCTTGTTACTATCCTGGTTCAGGTTCTCGTAATCTCTCACCAAGTTGGTTGGAATAACTTCGTAAATATATCCTTTACCCATGAGCTCCTACCACTCTGAACTCTCTAAAGTAATCATTCTAAAACACACATTTGGATTAGATTGCTGTTCTATTTCAAGACCTTCTATAGCTCACCATGGCCCACAAGTGAAAATCAAGGTTTCTGTTGCCATCTACGTTATTACTTCCAGGAAATTTTCATCCTCTCCCCACCACTACCCCAAGATTTCTGAACATCAGAAGTAATGAACTCACTTTAATATTTTCTTCTCATATATATTATTCTCTTCTCAACTTTGCAAAAGCCTACTCAACCTTCAGGACTCAGTAAATGTCACATTTACTTTTTAAAAGATTTTCCACCTTATATTTGTCTTCTTCCTTTTTTAGTATTTTGTACACAATTTTGCAATAGTGATATTTACAATGTTATGAATATTGTTTGGTTTTTAACTCTTTATTAGTACAAGTTCCTCAAGGATAAGGGCCATTCCATACTATTCTTTAATCTCACCTGTTATTACTGTCCCTGATTGCCAGGGTCCAGCCCCGGTGAATCCAGGGAATTCAAAGGGGAGATGGCATCGGCATCTTAGAAAGAATTATTTATTTAGATATATAAGATTAGGAAATAATAGTATAGTAGGAAAAATTAGATGGAGAAAAGAAGGCTGAATAAGTTGGTTTACGTGGAAAGCCAATAAAGTTCCAGACAAGGAGCTTGCACCATCTACGTTAGCCCACTGGCGTCCATTTGAATATCAGAGAGTGCCCCGCCCTGGGATCTCTCTCTTACGGATCTTAGAAGCTGGGACAGGTAAGTAGACATGGTGAGCCTCCATGCCCCAGATGGGAATTCAGCCAGAAATTAGAGAAAATAGGAGACACGGGGGAAACCAATCCTTCCAATAACTAGCCCCTTCCAATGATTGACCCCCCCTCTATTATCTAGAAAGGTCTTTTATACCTTTTTTTTTTACATAGAGATCAATGAGTAATACAAAATTATGTAGCATTAGCAGCCCCAAAACCAGGCTTTCTATTTGCATACCCTCCCGTATACAAAACATCTCAGGTGGTTTACATTATCTTCTGGCCAAGAGGCCTGTTAACATTTTCATGGCTCTCTTCCTGGGTAATTGTCTCAACCAGAAAACTCCTTTTCCCTAGAAGTGTTTTTTCTTTACCCTGCATCACCCTCAAAGTACTAAATAAAGTTACATTTCTATAGGACAAAGGTGCAGTGAGTTATAACAAAAAAAGTAGTTAACTCAAAGATCTAATATTGCTAATACCAGGTCTACTACCTGTTTTTCTACATACCAACTATATAAGATATGAAAATTTGGCAGCAAGTATTGGCTCAACAAATGAAACCTTTAATCAGTCCTATTCTAATGATTATGACTCCTTGGAAGCCCCTACATTCCTAGGATGTTTTAAGCTTCCTGTGCCTCAAGGTCAGGAGGCCTCAAACAATCACATGCGCAGCTGTAAGAGTCCTGCAGGCAGGGAGGTTTTTGGATTGAAACAACCGTTCAAATGCAGAAGATTAAAGCCCTGAGTTTGACTTTTTCCAGAGAATGTCAGAAGAGTGGAAAAGCAGGCAGATTCTTATTTTTGGGGGTACATGCTCAGAGGTGGCTCAGAGGTTAAAGCGTCTGCCTCCAATGCGGGAGACCTGGGTTCAGTCCCTGGGTCGGGAAGATCCCCTGGAGAAGGAAATGGCAACCCACTCCAGTATTCTTGCCTGGAGAATCCCATGGACTGAGGAGCCTGGTGGGCTGCAGTCCACGGGGTCACAAAGAATCGGACACGACTGAGTGACTTTACTTACTTACTTATGCTCAGGAAATACCAGGGGGGAAACCTGAGATCTGACTCGTCCTTGCCCATCAAATCTCTGCCACATGACCCTGTCATGGGTGGGATTCCTCATGCTGACTTCCTGCACCTGACATACAAGGAACATTCAACAGATGGGCCTACAGCTTGACCACAGGGTGCTTTTGACATGTGCCCTGATGAATGAGAGCTGGTTTGCTAAGCTGGTGGACTGGAAACCTAATACTGTGGGAACACTTTAGGACACATTAACTTCATTACACCCCTCAAACCAACCCATGTCTATGTTTCCCACTCTTACATACTTAAACCATAATTCCCAGAAGACAGTATGATTCCATCCAGCCATATGAATCATACAGTCTTACAGAAGTTTGCCTCCATATATTTATGGCTTTTAACATCAATAGTAAATGAAATAGTAAATGAAATTTTTTTCATATTTCTATAACATATCATTTATATCTCCTTTGACTCTGTACTCTCCTAAAATAGCCAACCTACCACATTTGATGAGTCATGGTAGGTGACAATAAAGACAATTCGATCATTAAATGAATCTTCCTCAACTTTCTGCATCCTAGGTAAAACATTCCTGTTTTACACATATAGTTTACGTTCTCTCCCATAATAATAAAAAAGGTGTCTCTCTTACTTTGAAATGGTACCCCTCTGCCCAAACGCTTTACACACAGTATTCTGTCTGAATTCTCTGCACTTCAGCCCACCGATCATACAAACTTTAGTCTGACTTTTCAACATTTTCTTTCTGATTTCCTCCCAGCATTTAGAATATTCAAGCTTTCTCATCTTAAAAAATATTTAATATTCCCACAAACCCATATGTGCCTCTCCGGCAACATTTTTTTTTTCCATCTGTTCCTTGAAAGACCTACAAGATGACAGATATCATTCTTTTTATTATGTTTTAAAAATTTTAAATTGAAGGATAATTGCTTCACAGAATTTTGTGGTTTTCTTTCATACATCAACAAGAATCAGCCATAGGTACACTCATGTCCCCTTCCTCCCAGAACTCCCTCCCATCTCGCTTCCCACCCCAGCCTTCAGCCTGTCGCAGAGCCCCTGTTTGAGTTCCCTGTTCCCTCTGCCTCTCTTTGGAGTCTTACAGCAAATCCCCATTGGCTATCTGTTTTACACATGGTGATGTAAATTTCTATGTTACTCTGTCCATACACCTCCCCTTCTCCCTCTTCTTCTCCTACCTTGTCTGTAGGTCTGTTCTCTATGTCTGTTTCTCCATTGCTACCCTGAAAATAAATTCATCAGTGTCATCTCTTCAGGTTTTATATATGTGTGTCAGTATATGATATTTGTGTTTCTCTTTCTGATTTACTTCACTCTATATAATGGGCTCTAGTTTCATCCACCTCATTAGAACAGATTCAAATGCATTCCTTTTTATGGCTGAGTAGTATTCCATTGTATATATGTACCAGCTTCTTTATCCATTCATCTGTTGATGGACATCTAGGTTGCTCCCATGTTCTAGCTATTATAAAGAAAGCTGCAGTGAACATTGGGGTACATGTGTCTTCTTCAATTTTGTTTCCTCAGGGTGTATACATAGGAGTGGGATTTCTGGGTCATATGGTGGTTTTATTGCTAGCTTTTTAAGGAGTCTTCATACCTTCTTCCATAGTGGCTGTATCAATTTACGTTCCCACCAGCAAAGCAAGAGTGTTCCCTTTTCTCCACATGCTCTCCAGAATTTATTGTTTGTAGACTTTTTGATGATGGCCATTCTGACTGGTGTGAGGTGGTATCTCATTGTAATTTTGATTTGCATTTCTCTGATAATGAGTGATGTTGAGCATCTTTTCATGTGCTTGTTAGCCATCTATATGTCTTCTTTGGAGAAATGTCTCTTCAGGTCCCTTTCCCCCTTTTTGATAGGGTTGTTTGTTTTTTTAGGTATTGAGTTGTATGAGCTGCTTGTATATTTTGGAAATTAATTCTTTATCAGTTGTTTCCCTTGCTATTATTTTCTCCCATTCTAAGGGTTGTCTTTTCACCTTGTTTGTAGTTCCCCTTGTTGTGCAAAAGCTTTTAAGATTACTTAGGTCCCAATTGATTTTTTTTGTTTTTATTTCCATTTCTCTAGGAGGTGGGTCATAGAAGATCTTGCTCTGATTTGTTTCATTGAGTGTTCTATGTTCTCCTCTAAGAGTTTAATACTTTCTGGTCTTACATTTAGGTCTTTAATCCATTTTGAGTTTATCTCTGTGTATGGTATTAGGTAATGATCTAATTTCATGCTTTTGTACATCACTGTCAAGTTTTCCCACCACCACTTATTGAAGAGGCTCTCTTTGCCCCATTGTATACTCTAAGGTTCCCATAGGTGTGTGGGTTTATCTCTGGGTTCTCTATCTTTTTCCATTGGTCTGCTTTTCTGCCAGTACCATACTGTCTTGATTACTGTAGCTTTGTAGTATAGTCTGAAGTCAGGAAGGTTACTGCTCCAGCTCCATTCTTCTTTCTCAAGACTGCCTTGGCTATTCAAGGTCTTTTGCGTTTCCATATGAATTGTGAAATTTTTTGTTCTAGTTCTGTGAAAAAAAGCCATGGTAATTTCATAGGGATCACATTGAATCTCTAGATTGCATTTGGTAGTATAGTCATTTCACAATGTTGATTATTCTCACCCAGGAACATGGAATATCTCTCCATCTGTATATGTCATCTTTGACTTCTATTATCAGTATCTTATAGTTTTCTGTATACAGGTATTTTGTTTCCTTAGATAGGTTTATTCCTAGATATTTTATTCTTTTTGTTGCAATGGTGAATGACATTGATTCCTTAATTTCTCTTTCTGATTTTGCATTGTTAGTATATTGGAGTGCGAGTGATTTCTGTATTTTGACCTTGTATCCTGCAACTTTGCTGAATTTGCTCATTAGCTCTAGTAATTTTCTGATACTTTCTTTTGAATTTTCTATGTATAGTATCATGTCATCTGCACCAGTGAGAGTTTTACTTCTTCTTTTCTGATGTGGATTTCTTTTATTTCTTTTTCTTCTCTAATTGCTGTAACTAGGACTTCCAAAACCATGTTGAATAATAGTGATGAGAGTGGACACTCTTGTCTTGTTCCTGATCTTAGAGGGAAAGCTTTTAGTTTTTCACCATTGAGAATAATGTTTGCTGTGGGCTTTTCATATATGGCCTTTGCTATGTTGGAGCAGGTTCCTTCTATGCTGATTTTTTTTTAATCATTTGTATCATAAATGTATGCTGTGTTTTGTCAAAGGTTTTTTCTGCATCTATTGAGATGATCATATGGTCTTTAATCTTTCAATTTGTTGATATGCTATATCATGTTGATTAATTTGCATATATTGAAGAATCCTTGCATCCCTGGAAAATACCTGACTTGATCATGATGTATGAGTTTTTTAATGTGTTGTTGGAATCTGCTTGCTAGAATTTTGTTGAGGATTTTTGCATCTATGTTCATCAGTAATATTGGCCTGTAATTTTCTTTTTTCCTGTTATCTTTTCCTGGTTTTGGTATCAGGGTAATTGTGGCCTTGTAGAATGAGTTTGGAAGTGTTCCTTCCTCTTCAATTTTTTGGAAGAGTTTCAAAAAATAGGCATTAGTTCTCTGAATGTTTGATAGAATTCCCCTGTGAAGCCATCTGGCTCTGGGCTTTTGTTTTGGGGGCGATTTTTTTTTTTATCACTGTTTAGGTTTCAGTGTTTGTAATTGGGTTGCTCATAATTTCTATTTCTTCCTGGTTCATTCTTGAGAGGCTGATCTTTTTTAACTATCTGTCTATTTCCTCTAGGTTGTCCATTTTATTAGCACATAGTGGCTCATAATATTCTCTTATGATCCTTTGTGTTTCTGCATTGTCTGTTGTAACCTCTCCTTTTTCGTTTCTAATTTTATTAATTTGATTTTTCTCCTTTTCTTTTCTTGATGAATCTGGCTAGTGATTTGTCAATTTTGTTAATCTCAAAGAACTTAGTTTTATTTATCTTTGCTATTGTTTCCTTCATTTCTTTTTCATTTATTTCTGGTCTGATTTTTATGATCACCTACCTTCTGCTGACTTTAGGGGATTTTTGTTCTTCTTTTTCCAGCTGCTTTAGATGTAGACCTAGGCTATCAATTCGATGCTTTTCTTGCTTCTGAGGTATGATTGTATCCCTATAAACCTCCCTCTTAAAACTGCTTTTGCTGAGTCCCATAGCTTTTGGATATTTGTGTTTTCATTGTCATTTGTTTCTAGGAATCTTTTGATTTCATTTTTTTTTTAATTTCTTCAGTAACCTCTTTATTATTTGGTAATGTATTGTTTAATCTCCATGATTTTGTGGGGGGTTTTTTGCTGTTTTTTTTCTTTTTTTTCCTGTAATTTATATCTAGTCTCATAGCATTGTGGTCAGAGAAGATACTTGATACAATTTCAATTTTCTTAAATTTACTGAGCCTTTATTTGTGGCACAAGGTGTGGTCTATCCTGGAGAATATTCCATGTGCACTTGAGAAGAAAGTGTATTCTTCTGCATTTGGACGTAAAGTCCTGAAGGTATCAATTAGGTCCATTTGGTCTAATGTTTCATTTAAGGTTTGTGTTTCCTTATTGATTCTGTTTTGATGATTGTCCATTGGTGACAGTGGGGTGTTAAAATCCCCTACTGTTACTGTGATGCTGTTGATTTCTCCTCTTATGCCTGTTAGTGTTTGCCTTCTGTATTGAGCTGCTCCTGTGTTGGGTGCATAGACATTGACAATTGTTATGTCTTCTTCTTGGATTGATCCCTTGATCATTATGTAGTGTTCTTCTTGGTCTCTTATGATATTCTTTATTTTAAAGTCTATTTTGTCTGAAATAAGGATTGCCACTCCAGCTTTCTTTTGGTTTCCATTCACATGGAATATCTTTTTCCATCCCTTTACTTTCAGTCTGCCTGTGTCTCTAGGTCTGAAGTGGGTCTCCTGTAGGCAGCATATATATGGGTCTTAGTTTTGTATCCATTCAGTCAGTCTGTATCTTTGGTTGGTGCATTTAATCCATTTACATTTAAGGTAATTATTGATACATATGTTCCTATTGGCTGTTTTTTTTTGTTTTGTTTTGTTTTGAATTTGTTTTTGTAGGTCTTTCCTTTCTTTTGTGTTTACTGGCTATGTAAGTCCCTTTTGGTATTTGTTGCAAGGCTGGTTTGGTGGTGCTGAATTCTTTTAATTTCTACTTGTTCATAAATCTTTTGCTTTCTCCGTCAATTTTGAATGAGATCTTTGCTGGGTATAGTAATCATTGTTGTAGATTTTTCTCTTTTAGTACTTTCAATATATCCTGCCATTCTCTTCTGGTCTATGGGGTTTCTGCTGAAAGATCCTTTGTTAATCATATGGGTTCTCCCTTGTATGTTGCTTGTTGCTTTTCCCTTGCTGCTTTTAATACTCCTTCTTTGTGCTTAATCTCCGTTAGCTTGATTAATATGTGTCTCAATGTGTTTCTCCTAGGGTTTAACCTGTAGGGGACTTTCTGTGCGTCTTGGACTTGATTGACTATTTCCTTTCCCATGTTGAGGAAGTTTTCAACTATAATTAATTCAAAATTTTTTTCATTGCCTTTCTTTTTTTCTTCTTCCTCTGGGACCCTTATAACTCAAATATGGTGCATTTAATATTGTCCCAAAAGTCTCTGAGGCTTTCCTCAAGTCTTTTCATTCCTTTCCCTTTATTTAGTTCTTCAGCAGTTATTTCCACCATTCTATCCTCTAGCTCACTTATCTATTTCTCTGCCTCAGTTATTCTACTATTGGTTCCTTTTAGAATGTTTTAACTTTCAGTAATTGTGTTATTCATCTCTATTTGCTTATTCTTTATTTCTTCTATGTTCTTGGTGATTGTATTAGATATCATTCTTGTTATTGTTTTATTATATGGCAAAGGGAAGATTTGCAGATGTAATTAAAGTGCCCAATCAGTTTGAACTTGAGTGAATCAATAGGGAGTTTGTCTTTGGTGGGCTTAATTTAATCAGGTAAGCTCTTTCAAAGAAAGCTTAAGCTTTTTCTCAGATTAGAGCGATTCACCCAGGCTTGAGGGAGCAAGCTGTCCTGAGGACTATGGCTATGAGGAAATGAATTCTGCCACAATCACATGAATTTGGAAGAGGACCCTCAAGCCTCAGACAAGACCATAGTGTTAGTTGACTCCATGATTGCAGATTTGTGAGATCCAGCTTAGCTGTGCCCAGACTTCTGATATACAGAAACTAAGAGATAAATGGAATTTGTTTTAAATCACAAAGTTCGTGATAATTTATTACACCAGAAAAGGAAAATAACAGACTTAATAAATGTGTTCTGTTAGTTCATAGTGCTTAGAATTGGTTACAGAATAATAAAACTTGAAATATAATGAAATCTTGTAGCACATAGTAACTTGATAGAAACTTCCCAAATTTGACTCTAATCCTAAAAATGTTCATGCATTACTAAAAATAAACTGTGACTATTAAAAATTTATCAAGTATGTTAGGAGTAAAGACTAAATTATCTTTATTTTCTCTAGATAGGAAGTATTAACAAATTTACTGTCATATGAAGAAACAAATTATGGAGCCAAAGAACATAGAAACAAGAAGGTACTATAGAAATGTGTCAGGGAAATAACTACTGAAATGTTGTATCTTTTCTAGATATATACTGCTTGTGGTATTTGTTTTAGAGATTGTAATTTCCTATAGTTTTACTTCTCATTCTAAAAATTATTTTATATTCAATTTTATTCATAATTTTGTGTTTTTTTAAAAAGCCCAATTTTATAACTTTCAGGGCCTACAAAACATAAGTTCTCTTCTCTGCATAATTGTAATGCTTTAAATTCAACCATACAACAGCAGGAAGGGAGTGAAGAAGGTTCACAAAAATGTGAACTTCTCTTTATGTCTCCATCTGGCTGATAGAGGAGGCTGTTGAATAAATCAGAAATAGCTTTCTGTATAAGATCAGAATAAACTCACAAAAACTTTCTTTATTTACAGTTTAAAGAGATATTCTGACATTTTTTACACAATGATATGGACACTAGAGGCAAGCAGTTCTGTTAAGACAGCCTCTCTTCCTAACACTCCATACAATCTCCCTCAGGAAGAGAAATCTAAATCTTCTGTCATACCTCAGCCTCAGAGCAACCTGGGTTCAAGTCAGCCAGTCTTCAGACTCTTGTTTGTGCAGGATCTCCAAGAAAGGTTCTCACCACTTCTTCACTGCTCTGCCATGACTGTGGGGTCCACCTTGAGGTGCTTCCATTCCTGACTGACTGGCATTCCATTTGACTCCCTTGTCTGCACATGGAACATTGTTCTGATTTGACTTTGAATAGAGACTTTTTGTTTTAGCTGAGTTCATTGACTCAGCATTGATGTTTCAGGAGGAGCTAGATCCCAGTCAGTGGCCCAGCCCGATGGCCACCTCACTGCCTCTGAAGGACCCCCTCTGGAGCTGAGGTGCAACTACTCATCTTCTGCTCAAACTAATCTCTTCTGGTACGTGCAGTACCCTAACAAAGGACTCCAGTTTCTCCTGAAGTATACATCTAAAGACAGCCTTGTTTCAGACATCAACTGTTTTGAGGCCGAATTTCACAGGAGTGAGAACTCCTTCCACTGGAGGAAAACATCAGTCCATTGGAAAGACTCAGCCTAGCACTTTGTGCTCTCAGTGACACGGTGCCTGGGACTTCAAGGGGAGCTGAACACAAACCTCCTGAGATCCGATACTTTAAAAGACTCAGGGTCTCAGACAGTGTCATTTTTAGGAAGTTGGCAGGTTCTTTGAAGGCAAACAGAATCCTGGAAGAGTTTGATTTTCAAAGACATCTTGGATTATTTTTCTTTCTTTCTTTCTTTTTTTGTTGTTGTTGTTTTTTCTACAAAAGAAAAAATCTTGTTTTCTTAAGTTCAATGTTCTCCATGGAATTGATGATGGTACGTCACACTTCCTGTCAGTGTCACCTGACCAGGGTTTGTTGGCTGAGCTGATTGGTTGCAGGAGCAGGAACATTTCCAGGCAAGTCATGACCCTCACCACCCAGGTTTACTCTGCATCTTAAGGTGAAAATTTCCCAGCAACAAAGCAAAGTGTCAGGAAGAGGCAAGTGGACACTGTGCTGGGGCTTCTGTTTGCCCAGGTTTGCTGTGAGTTGGGGCTGCCCCACTGGAGAATCTGAAGGATTGAGTAGCTGTAGCGTTGTGGGAGGGAGAAGCAGGAGCTCGCAAGTTCTACAGACTTTCTATCCCCATCATTCCTGAGGGCACTTTCAGGGTTTTGCAGGAGCCCTGTGGCTCAGCTTGTAAAGAATCACCTGCATTGCGGGAGATGTAGGTTCGATCCCTGGATTTGGGAAGATCCCCTGGAGAAGGAAAAGTCTACCCACTCCAGTTTTCTGGCCTGGAGAATTCCATGGACTGTATATAGTCCATGGGGTCGCAAAGAGTGGGACATGACTGAGCGACTTACACTACACTACTGAGACCCTCACCTCTGACTGTTTCACTCTTTCTCATCGAGTGTGAGAGGGCTGGATGTGGAGTAGAGTCCCCCAGCCCTGAGTCTGCAGGAGGAGGGAACCAACTCTACACTATGGAGTAATTTCTCCACCCTCACAGACAATGTGTAGTGGTTCAGTCAGAACCCCGGGGGCCTCATCCGACTCTCATCCGTCTGTTTTACATTCTTCAGGGACAGAGCAAGATGGAGGATTAAACACCATGACGGCACCCACAGAACGCCACAGCTCACTGCATGTTTCCTCTTCACAGACCACACACTCAGGCACTTACTTCTGGGCTGTGCAGCGCAGTGCTCCCCAAGCACCTGCAGCCTGTACTCATCCCCTCCGCGGAGCTCAGCCCCTCCTCCAGCCGCAGTCGCACCATGACGCCCTTACCGGGTATTTGCACTGTTTAGCATTTCTTACCTACACTGGGACAGTTTTAATCACAAACCCTTTTTGGCCCAGCGAGTTTGGGATTTGGTCTTTTCCATTTAAATATATACCTCCTATATTTCCTTCTGCACTAGAACTCTGACTTGTAGCTAGGAGAGTACCTAGATAAGACTACAGATTTAAAGTAAATATTTAAACACAATATGCTGGGCACCAAGTGTCTAAAAGGAGAGAAAATGACTCCAATAAAGATGTTAACCAGTTTAGTTGGGTGTCTCAAGAATATTCAAATCTGCCTTACCATAATTACAAATACAAATAATTCGCAATTACATTTGCAAATTGCAAATACTCACATCTCATCCTATGACTGGGGCAAAGCAAACAGAAAATATTTGTTCAGTGTTCATATATGAATTGATCACTTGAAACAAATTTATCCTCTTTCAGTTCTGGATGCAATGAGTCTAAAATCAGTTTCACTGGCTACAGTCAAGTTCTTGGCAGGGTTGATTCTTTCCCTTCACTGTACATTACCTAGTTTTAATTTATTTATTTTGTATAAGTGGAAGTTTCTACCTCTTAGTCCCCTTCACCTATTTCACCCTTACAACCACCCCTTTCCCCTGTAGTAACCAATAGTTTGTTCCCTATATGTCTGAGTCTGTTTCTGTTTTGTTATATTTGTTAATTTGTTTTGCTTTATAGATTTCATATAAAAGTGAAAGCCTACAGTATTTGTCTTTCTCTGTTTGACATTTCACTAAGTGCAATATCCTCCAGGTCTATCATGCTGTCCCAACTGGAAATTGTTATTCTTTTTTATGGCTAGTAACAGTCTACTGTATACACACACACACACACACACACACACATACACTCACACATATATATCTTCTAGATCCATTCATATGACTGAAAACAGGTTGTTTCTAAATATCTTCAGTATTGGAAATAATGTTGCTCATTGTGGTTTTGATTTGCATTTACCTGATGAGTAAAGATGTTGAACATCTTTTCATGTGTCTTTTTGCCATCTGTATGTTTCTTTGGAAAAATGCCTATTCATGTCCTCCACCTGTGGTTTTGATATTGTGTGCAAAAGTTTTTTATATATTCTGAACATTAATCCCTTATTGACCAATCACTTCCAAATATTTCCTCCCATTTGATAGGTTGCCTTTTTTGTGTGTTAATGGTTTCTTTCACTGTGCAAAATATTTTAATTTAATTAGGTACTATTTTCTGTGTTGTTTCTTTTTATCCTTGCCTGAGGAAATAGATACAAAAATACAGCAAAGATGAATGTCATAAAGCATGTTGCCTATACTTTTTTAAAGAATTTGTGAGTTCAGGTCTTATATTTAAGTCTCTAATCCATTTTGAATTTATTTTACTATATGCTGTGAGAAAATATTCTAATTTCATTCTTTAACATGTAGTTATCTAGTTGTCTAACATCACTTACACAAGAAGCAGTCTTTCCCCCAATTGCTTATTCTTGCCTCTTTTGTTATAGATTGATTGACCATGTATACAAGGGTTAAAATCTGGACTCCCTATTCTGTTCCATTGATTGAATCTCTGGTTTGGGGTCAGCAATGTATATTTTAGATTATAACACCTTCGAAGCATATTTTGATGTCAGGGACTGTGATGCCTTCAACTTTGTTCTTTTTTTTTTTTCAAAATTGCTTTGACTATTTGTGGTCTATTGTGGTTCTATACAAATTTTAGGATTATTTGTTCTAGTTGCATGAAAAATGCCATGACTATTTTGAGAGGGGTTGCATTAAATCTATAGATTGCTCTAGTTCAGAGGACATTTAACATTGTTTATTCTTAAAACCCATGAATATGAAATGTTTTTATATTTACTTGCATTATCTTCAGTTTTCTTCCTCAATATCTTATAGCTTTCAGAGTGACATCAGTATAATTCTAGGGCACATGATCTAATAAGTACAATTCTCCTTGTAGAGGCAACAAGACTGAGTATCCTGATCCTCCTCAAAGTCTAATAAATAAGACTCAATGTCAGATTTCAAAAGAACAATATTTTATTCCTGTTACAGTTTCATAAATACACATACAAATGAATAGATTCTGAAAGTCCAAAGAACTGATGTTTCTTCATTTCATGTTAAAGTAATTTTGTTTACTAAAAAATCTAAATAGAGCCCTAAAACACAGTTAAGAAAAAAAAAAAAAAAGATAAGTTAATTGTTTTAGACAAGATTGCTTTTCACCAAGAAAGCTGAAAATCTGTGGGTTTTGAAAAAGTCATTGTTTCTGAATGGAGGAAAGGTAAGTATAGGCTAAATGAATGACCAGTAAGTAAGTTACAAAAAGATTTCATAGCCTATAGTAAATTCTCTCTTAAATGAGCTGGTAAAATTATTTTACTGAATGATTATCAATATTTGTCAACTTGTTTAAAATTCAGTTCCCCTCAGCTCATACCTTTAATGCTAATTGCTTTTTTCCAAACTGCTTTTCAGGATCACCCTAACCAGGAAAAGACAGTAGACAAAATAGAGTTTGTGGTGAGCCAGACTTTTTCCCATATGTGCACAGACCACGTGGCCTATGAACGTGACAACCCCCACTTCCTGTTGGGGGGAGTCACACAGGTCCGGGGTAGTATGTATATGTGCTGCCAGGCACTCAAAGACACTGAACTCTCCGCTTGAGGCAGAAACTCAGCACATTTGTGCAGGGAAATCTATGCCTCATGCCGCTCTCCAGCCTGCTCTGGGTGTTCCTGGCCTTCACCTTCTCTGGTAGGGACGCTTTCAAATGTGGGTGTGAGTGTTCAGGGTGAAAGGCCTGCACACAGGCACGTGGAGCTCACACAGACTTGGGGAGGAAACGAGGATTGGATAAAAGCAAGCATCATACGAATTCTTTTTTTTTTTTTTTTTGTCTTTGGATCCTAAATAACTCCTACACTATTTTATTCACTGCTTCATCTTTGTTTTCTGATTTTTTTCCCCACAGCATTTGGTGTGGCCCAGAAAGTTACTCAAGACCAGCCAGATATATCCAGCCAAGTGGGGCAGTCAGTCACCCTGAATTGTCGGTATGAAACAAACTGGAGCTATTACTACCTTGTTTGGTACAAGCAACTTCCCAGTGGACAGATGACTTACCTTATTGAACAGTATTCAGGATCCAGCAATGCAAGGAATGGCCGCTATTCTATAAACTTCCAGAAAGCTCGTAAATCCATCAGCCTCATCATTTCATTCTTACAGCTGGAAGATTCTGCAAAGTATTTCTGTGCTCTCTGTTAACTCACAGTGCTTGAAGTAATAGGAGAAGCTGTACAAAAACCCAGAGCTTGATAAGAGAGAGCGCTCCAGATGCAAGACCCCAGCTGAAATGCACACCCACAGATCCCAGACAAGAAATGATAGTCCTGTGGTTGTTTAAGTTGTGGTCTGGATCTGAGGGTTTAATTCTAGATAAAGGCTCCTTCTATGTCATTGGAAACAGGTGTCCAGAGTAACTTTCTACATTCTCCTCTTGAATTTTTGACTTTAAGTTAACCAAACAGAACATGTGTAAATCTGTCTAGATTTGAAAACTTGTTGAATAATACTTTAAGCTGGCAGCTTTCAGTTCAGTTCAGTTCAGTTCAGTCGCTCAGTCGTGTCCGACTCTTTGCGACCCCATGAATCGCAGCACGCCAGGCCTCCCTGTCCATCACCAACTCCCGGAGTTCACTCAGACTCGCAACCATTGAGTCCGTGATGCCATCCAGCCATCTCATCCTCGGTCGTCCCCTTCTCTTCCTGCCTCCAATCCCTCCCAGCATCAGGGTCTTTTCCAATGAGTCAACTCTTCGCATAAGGTGGCCAAAGTACTGGGCTTCAGTTTTAGCATCATTCCTTCCAAAGAAATCCCAGGGTTGATCTCCTTCAGAATGGACTGGTTGGATCTCCTTGCAGTCCAAGGGACTCTCAAGAGTCTTCTCCAGCACCACAGTTCAAAAGGATCAATTCTTCAGCGCTCAGCCTTCTTCACAGTCCAACTCTCACATCCATACATGACCACAGGAAAAACCATAGCCTTGACTAGATGGACATTACTCGGCAAAGTAATGTCTCTGCTTTTGAATATACTATCTAGGTTGGTCATAAATTTTCTTCCAAGGAGTAAGCGCCTTTCAATTTCATGGCTGCAGTCACCATCTGCAGTCATTTTGGAGCCCCCAAAAAATAAAGTCTGACACTGTTTCCCCATCTATTTCCCATGAAGTGATGGGGCCAGATGCCATGATCTTCGTTTTCTGAATGTTGAGCTTTAAGCCAACTTTTTCACTCTCCTCTTTCACTTTCAACAAGAGGCTTTTTAGCTCCTCTTCACTTTCTGCCATAAGGGTGGTGTCATCTGACAGCTTTACTTCATCACAAACCTGGGTTTAGATGTGTGGAGTCATGATCAAAACCATGTCCTTAGTCATTTCCTCTTAGACTTTGCATCAGGGCACAATCAGAAAAGCAGAACCATGGGTGATGTGGAATAAGAGATAAGTTATAAGACTAAATATCAGGCAATGGCTAGAGCTGGTGGCCAAGTCTGTACAAAGCTGTTGTTTTTATATCTGATGTTGAGCCTGAATTCACTTTAAGTGAGCTTAGAGTAACATTTGTAAAGGAAAGTTTGGTGAGGACGAAAGCATGGACAAACTGTCACACATAAAGTCATACTTGAACTATGAGGACACTTGGAACCCACAAAGACTTGTCTGTCTCACCTCCTTCAGTCTCACAATACTGGGTGACCTTGAAGAGAAACGGCTGTCATTTGCCATAGGCTACATGCACACTTGGCCCAAGACAAAGAAGATGAGGAAGACTTCTAATGGGAAGTGGAGGAGTTGTGAGTCACAATAAGATGAGCTAGTTCAGCAGCAGCAATGTGCAGAAAAAGCATTTGCCCAAATCCAATAGTCAACCATGGTGAAAACTCTAAGAAACACAGGAATATTGGAGAAGTTCCTCAACAGCTCTTAGTTTGTTCACTGGTAAAAGACTCTATATTTTTCCCTAAGGAAGGGCACAAAGGGAGAATATCCATGTCAATCACTCCCCTTCAGCACAGTGCTGGACGTTGTAGCCAGTGCAGTAAAGCAAGTAAATATATAAACAACCTTTTAAGCCAGAAAGGCAGTCAAATGACCACTATTTTCTATCTATGGAGAAAATCCCAAAGAATATACCTTCCAAAACTCCTACAAGTAGTAAGTGGGTTCAGAAGGTCTCAAGATATACAAGGTAAAAACAAAATCAAATGCATTTCTATATACTAGCAATAAACATGTGGATGTCTAAATTAGTAATATAATACTGTTTACAGTGACTCAAGAAAGACCCTAAATCCTTAGGCATGAATCTAAGCAAACATGTACAGAACTTATACACAGAAAACTACAAAACACTGCTACTTCCAAAAAATACAAATAGCCAATTATTCTAGCTTTTATCCTAGAAAGACCAACTTTCCCCCCATGGAGCTGCATAGGCATCTTTAAAAGTGAAAATGAAAGTCACTCAGTCCTGTCCAGCTCATTGCAACCCCATGGACTATACAGTCCATGGAATTCTCCAGGCCAGAATACTGGAGTGGGTAGCCTTTCCCTTCCCCAGGGCATCTTCCCAACCCAGGGATTGAACCCAGGTCTCACACATTGCAGGTGGATTCTTTACCAGCTTAGCCACAGCAGAAGCCCCATGGAGCCGCACATGCACTTTTAGAGAAAAAAAAATTGATGACACATGCATTATGACCTCTTCTTGGACTTGATTCCGTTTATTGACTTCATTTTATCCTCATACCAACAAACCATTCTATCTTAATTACTGGGGCTTCATACACGTTTTGAAATATGGAAATGCAAGAGATGTTTTCTTGTCTTATTCAAGGCTTATTCTAGGTTTTTGCACTTCCACATAAATTATACAATAGCTTCTACCACAAGAGATTGAGGTAATTTGCTTGTGATTGTGTTGAATTTATGAATTGATTTGGGACAATTGACATCTTAACATATGGAGTCTTTGGATCCATAGCCTCTTTATTTGTGTCCTCTCTAGTTTCTTTTGTTATTGTTGAGATTGTTGTAGAGGACAGCATTGCTGTTGTTGTTTAGTCTCTATCGTGTCCAACTCTTCGCGACTCCATGGACTGTAGCCCGCCAGGCTCCTCTATCAGTGGAACTTCCCAGGCAAGAATACTGGAGTGGGTTGCCATTCCCATCTCTAGGGGATCTTCCCAACTGAGGGGTATTTTCTACATGTACAAACGTGTGATGTGTAAATAAAAATAATCCACCTGGTTGGCAGGCAGACTCTTTACCACAGAGCCACCTGGGAAGCAAGGCTACTTGCTATAGATATAACAATTTTATCTTTTATTTCATATAACTTTTTTACCTTAATTGACCTAACTACCCAGCTTCAAATCCTGAGCTAAGGTTAACTGGGTTAAGAAAAATGTGAATACAGGGAAATAATTATGCTCTGAAATGGCCAGAACAGAGCTATATATCTGTCGATGTGACAACAGATTCAATTCAACAGCCAAATAAACGATACCAACCTCTTGTTTGTGGTTTTGCAAACACTATTTCATCGAGCAGCCTTAGGAAATGATCTTTCCTGATATCACTGTATGTAGGCGGTAAGAATTGGTCATCACTGAGTACCAGGCCATGATTTATGTTAGTTACCCCAGACCTCAGAAGTGAGGACATTTCTCATCTCTCTAAAATGATCTGTGATTGTTTTTCTACCAAATCAAAACTATTCTAGAGTTACTGAAGAGGAATCAAGAGGAGGACTTGCCTACCTTATATTAAATTAGTTCCCAAGCATTTGATAAATGACATTTTAATTGCATTTTCTAATGCTTTTGCTAGAATCTAGAAATAAATTGATTCTTGTGTTTGGTGACTATCAATGCACTAATATGTTCTAGTTCTTACAATTTGTTTAGAAGTACTTTGTATTTTCTACATGTATAAACTTATGATCTATAAATTAAAATAGTTTTGCTTCTCCTTTTCAAACTTAATACATCTTATTTCCTTTCCTGGTTTGATTCCATGCCCTCCATTAGGACAGTGAATAGAAGTAATAATAGTCTACCTGTCTTGTTTATGATCCTATAGGGAATAATATTGACTTTGATATTTTCAATGATACCCTTTATTAGATTTGGGAATTTATCTTTTATTTTTGGATTGTAAGGAGTATTCATCATACTTACTCCCATAACTCCCATCATACATACATACAAAAGAGATGTTAGCCTTTCAGCAAATTCTCTTGATTATTTGAAAGTAAATTAAGTACATAATTTTGGTTTTCATCAAGCAAAGGAAGATAACCTCACCTCATATGGTCAAGATAGAATCTTCTAAAATTAAAAATTCTGAAAAGATGCAATAGGCTAGAAAACTTATTTTTAGATTCTCCATATTTTGGTTTTCAATATTATTTAAAATGACACTGTGAAGTGTTTTGTACAATCTTCTAAAAAATAAAGTCAAAGAAACCAACAAACAAAATGTTCATGCTAGTTTTCTTCTGCCTTTTAGTAATATAATAAAATAGTATATTCTTACATAGCTTAAATGAATTCATTTTCATTTGTTCCTATATTTTCAGTAGTAGTGGGTGTTGACTTGTGTGTGTGTGTGTGTGTGTGTGACCTGCCAAAGAGAGACTCCCAAAGAATAGTGATTATTTGTTAAATGAATGAAGTGCGATTACTGTGATATTTATTTCCATGTCATTAGTTTAATTTTCCTCCATCCTAGAGTTGGTATGTTTGTCATCTGTTCTTGAGTTTTGTCCACAAATATAAACCTCTATTTATCCTGTTGGAGCCTTTTGTTTACCTTGACTTCCATAGGATTGAAAGATGGCTTTTAGAATAATTTCAAGAGTTATCAGCATAATTTCTTTCACTAAGTTCATGAATAACAACTTATCTACTCATTCAGAAAACAGATAACTCTTGAGTGCCTTATATGTAGCAACCTCTCTTTATAAACATTGAATAACCTTAAAATATGGGAAGGTTAAAGATAAAAGAAAAACTACAAAGAAGCTGACAACTGAGGATCATAAGGGGGTATGACAAAACAAAGGAGCCAAAAATAATTGAAATCTCCTGTGGAGCATATAGAACTAAGAAAACACAGCTGAGTACAGAGGTAGGACAACTGCGATGTGTGTGTGCTCTCAGTCGTGTCCAGCTCTTGGGACACCATGGACTGTAGCCCACCAGGCTCCTCTGTCCATGGATTTACCCAGGCAAGAATACTGGAGTGGTTAGGATATTCCTGATCCAGGGATTGAACCCCCATTGCCTACATTGCAGGTGGATTCTTAACCAGATGAGCCACCAGGGATATTTACCTTTCAAAAGGTTGACTTCTGGTGGGAGTTTAGCTCTGCAGTTTATTTATTCAGTCACTAGAGGGGGCTGCTTTATTTGGAAACAGTGGTCCTTTCTGGCTATAAAGGAAAGGAAACATGTTTTCCATTGATGTTCCACAGAAAAGTGAAGAAAAATGACAGATTTTCATTGTCTTTAGATAAACTGATTTTATAATCCTTTCTTGAGTGCATGTGGTCAAGGATTCAGGGAATCATAGCCTTAAGCCTAAACCTTTTCCATGTACCTCCCTAAACACTGCTTTCCCATTTCCCACCCCTGGTTAACTCTTCCCTTCCCTATTCCTTACTCTCTTTTCTCTTCACTCCTCTTTTTCTGCCAGGATCATCCACCTCTACCCTTCTCCACCCCAGATAGTTTGCTTTTCCTTCTCTCTTTTCTCTCAGTGTCTGCATCCTTGGTGCAGAGCACCGACTGGGCACAGAGGGCATAAGGATTAAGGACCATTGTTCAAGGAGGATGAGGAGAATACCATCCTTGTTATCAGTTACTATATCAAGAACCGATGCATGAGAAATGTCTGCCTCAGTTCAGTTCAGTCACTCAGTCATGTCTGACTCTTTGCGACCCCATAAATTGCAGCACGCCAGGCCTCCCTGTCCATCACCAACTCCCGGAGTTCACTCAGACTCACGTCCATCGAGTCCGTGATGCCATCTCATCCTCTGTTGTCCCCTTTTCCTCCTGCCCTCAATCCCTCCCAGAATCAGAGTCTTTTCCAATGAGTCAGCTCTTCGCATGAGGTGGCCAAAGTACTGGAGTTTCAGCTTTAGCATCATTCCTTCCAAAGAACATCCAGGGCTGATCTCCTTCAGAATGGACTGGTTGGATCTCCTTGCAGTCCAAGGGACTCTCAAGAGTCTTCTCCAATGCCAGAGTCCAGCCCCGGTGGATCCAGGGTGATTTGAAGGTGGAGACGGAGTCGGCGTACTAGGAAAGAACTTATTCAATTACAGATATAGAGAGATTAGGAAATCAGTAGAAAAAGGGGCTGAATAACTTGGCTTACATGGAATACCAATCACCACCCACGTAGGCCACAGGCGTCTTTCCGTTCTCCCGAGGGAGAGGAGGCACTGAGGTCTCCCCGGTCCAATCTTAGAAACCCAGGCAGAATTAGTAGGCTTGGTGAGGACCCACGTGCCAGATGGGAATTCAGCCAGAAAATAGTAAGAGATATTAGAGGAGAGGAAGAGGCTGAATAACTTGGTTTATGTGGGATACCAATAAAATTCCAAGACAAGGAATTTGCACCATCTACGTTGGGCCACCGGTGCCACTTGAATATCGAAAGGTGCCCCTCCTTGGGCACCTTTTTGCGTGGACTTGAAAGCCGGGGCAAGCAAGCAGATGTGGCGGGTACCCGCACTCCAGATGGGAATTCAGCCAGAAATATGGAGGACAAGAAAGAACGACATAGGGGAATCAGTCTTTCCAGAAACTGATCCGTTTTCTTTATTTTCAGTTTTGCTTATATACCTTTTATTACACGTCACGCGGGGGTCAGCAGACCTGACTCTTATCAAAATCAGTGCTTCACATAAATGTATAAAAAAAAAAAGGTCTTCGGGGTTTTACATCATCTTCTGGCCATGAGGCCTGCTGACACTTTATAACCCTCTCTTTCTGATAACCAAAAAACTTATTTTTTCCAAGGGTGCTTTTTTCTTAAACCAGGCACCACCCTCCAAATAAAGTTACATTCCTATAGGGTGAGGGTGTAGTGAGTTACAATCAAGAAAGGAATTTATTTAACCCAAGGTTAACATGATTAATCTTAAAGGTTATTACTTATTTCTCTTATATGCTAGTCATATTCATTATAAGGGCAGGGAATATAGAGATTTAACAGTAAACATCAGCCCAACAAGTGAAATCCCTTCACCAATGTTCCCCTTAAGATCTATGTAGTCTTAAGATAGTAATAAAGTTACATTTTTACATAGCAAAGACACAGTGATTTATAAAACAGTACAGTGGTATATAACAAAAAAGAAAATTCATTAACTCAAAAATTCTAGTATTGCTAACATCAAAAACTACTATATTTCCCTTTCTATATTCCAAATACATTGATTAATATATTCCCAGGTGCCTAAGGACGTGGAGGCCTGGCAGCAATCATTGACTCAACAGTGAGAAAAGCCCTGTGCTAATTAAGACCTTCAAAATACCCCAAACTCTCTGTGCTGTTTATGGTTGAGAGGTAGTAAACAATCATGTGCTTGGCAGGAGTATGGATAAGCCTGTCACACAAACTAGTCCGCCCACAGAGAGGTTTGACCTGAGACACCCTTGTCACACCTAGGGCAGGGAATTAGCAGCAATTATTGGCACAACAAATGAAAAACCTTTCACCAATATAATTCTTAACCAACCCACTATACTAATAAATTCTAACTTCCCAAAAGAATCTACCTAAAATATCTCATGCCTCTCACTGTTGGGAGGCTGTAACAATCACATGTGGCCGGACAAACCTATACAGGCAGGCTAGATAACCTTTAGAGGAGTTATGTAAGCTGAAACACTCTTGTCACGCCCAGGAATTTTTTAAACTGGAGCTGCAAGTTAACTCCTTCTCCGAGAGAAATGGTTATGGGGGAGAGCCCCCCATAAAGTCAGAGGTGTAGGTGAGAGCATAAAACAGACTCTGGTTTTGGGGGTAGATGCTCGGGAACAGGGGATTTCCTGAGGCTTGATCACGCCTTTGCGTATGCCAAGCCTCCTCCCTCGTGACCTTTGCCATGGGCAGAGTTCCTCACACTGGCCCCCCGGCACTCCAACACCACAGTTCAAAAGCATCAATTCTTCTGCACTCAGCTTTCTTCATAGTCCATCCCCACCACTACCCCCAAGATTTCTAAACATCAGACTTAATGAACCCACTTTAATATTTTCTTGTCATATGTATTATTTTCTTCTCAACTTTGCAAAAGCCTACTCAACCTTCAGGACTCAGTAAATGTCACATTTACTTTTTAAAAGATTTTCCACCTTATATTTATTTGTCTACTTCCTTTTTTAGTATTTTGTACACTATTTTGCAATAGCAATATTTACAATGTTATGAATATTGTTTGGTTTTTATCTCTTTACTAGTACAAGTTCCTCAAGGATAGGGGCCATTCCATACTATTCTTTAATCTCACCCATTATTACTGTCCCTGACATACAAGGAACATTCAGCAGATGGGCCTACAGCTTGACCACAGGGTGCTTTTGACATGTGCCCTGATGAATGAGAGCTGGTTTGTGAAGCTGGATTATACAGGTGGACTGGAAACCTTCCACTGTGGGAACACTTTAGGACACCTTAACTTCATTACACCCCTCAAACCAACCCATGTCTATGTTTCCCACTCTTACATACTTAAACCATAATTCCCAGAAGACAATATGACTCCATCCAGCCATATGAATCATACAGTCTTACAGAAGTTTGCCTCCATATATTTGTGACTTTTAACACCAAGAGTAAATGAAATGGTGAATGAAAAATTTTTCATGTTTCTATAATATATCATTTATATCTCCTTAGACTCTGTACTCTCCTAAAATAGCCAACCTACCACATTGATGAGTCATGGTAGGTGACAATAAAGACAATTCATATCATTAAATGAATCTTCCTCAACTTTGTGCATCCTAGGTAAAACATTCCTGTTTTACACATATAGTTTACGTTCTCTCCCATAATAATAAAAAAGGTGTCTCTCTTACTTTGAAATGGTACCCCTCTGCCCAAATGCTTTACCCACAGTATTCTCTCTGAATTCTCTGCACTTCAGCCCACCAATCATACAAACTTTAGTCTGACTTTTCAACATCTTCTTTCTGATTTCCTCCCAGCATTTAAAATATTCAAGCTTTCTCATCTTAAAAAATATTTAATATTCCCACAAACCCATACATGCCTCTCCAGCAACACATTTTTTTTGCCATCTGTTCCTTGCAAGATCTACAAGATGACAGATATCATTCTTTTTATTATTTTTAAAAGTTTTTAAATTGAAGGATAATTGCTTTACAGAATTTTGTGGTTTTCTTTCACACATCAACAAGAATCAGCCATAGGTACACCCATGTCCCCTCCTCCCAGAACTCCCTCCCATCTCGCTTCCCACCCCAGCCTTCAGCCTGTCCCAGAGCCCCTGTTTCAGTTCCCTGTTCCCTAAGCCTCTCTTCGGGGTCTTACAGCAAATTCCCATTGTCTATCTGTTTTACACATGGTGATGTAAATTTCTATGTTACTCTGTCCATACACCTCCCCTTCTCCCTCTTCTTCTCCTACCTTGTCTGTAGGTCTGTTCTCTATGTCTGTTTCTCCATTGCTACCCTGAAAATAAATTCATCAGTGCCATCTCTTCAGGTTTTATATATATGTGTCAGTATACAATATTTATATTTCTCTTTCTGACTTACTTCACTCTATATAAAGGGCTCTAGTTTCATCCGGCTCATTAGAACAGATTCAAATGCATTCCTTTTTATGGCTGAGTAGTATTCCATTGTATATCTGTACCAGCTTCTTTATCCATTCATCTGTTGATGGACATCTAGGTTGCTTCCATTTTCTAGCTATTATAAAGAGAGCTCAGTGAACATTGGAGTACATGTGTCTTTTCAATTTTGGTTTCCTCAGGGTGTATACATAGGAGTGGGATTTCTGGGCCATATGGTGGTTTTATTCCTAGCTTTTTAAGGAGCCTCCGTACCCTCTTCCGTATTGGCTGTATCAAGAGCATTCCCTTTTCTCCACATGCTCTCCAGAATTTATTGTTTGTAGACTTTTTGATGATGGCCATTCTGACTGGTGTGAGGTGGTAACTCATTGTAATTTTGATTTGCATTTCTCTGCTAATGAGTGATGTTGAGCATCTTTTCATGTACTTGTTAGCCATCTGTATGTCTTCTTTGGAGAAATGTCTCTTCAGGTCCCTTTCCCCCTTTTTGATAGGGCTTTTTGTTTTTGTTTTTGTTTTTTTTTTTTGATATTGAGTTGTACGAACTGCTTGTACATTTTGGAAATTAATTCTTTATCAGTTGTTTCCCTTGCTATTATTTTCTCCCATTCTGAGGGTTGTCTTTTCACCTTGTTTGTAGTTTCCTTTGTTGTGCAAAAGCTTTTAAGTTTACTTAGGTCCCAATTGATTATTTTTGTTTTGATTTCCATTACTCTAGGAGGTGGGTAAAAGAAGATCTTGTTTGATTTCTGTGATCAAGAGTTCTGCCTATGTTCTCCACTAAGAGTTTAATACTTTCTGGTCTTACATTTAGGTCTTTAATCCATTTTGAGTTTCTCTCTGTGTATGGCATTAGTTAATAATCTAATTTCACGCTTTTGTACATCGCTGGCAAGTTTTCCCACCGCCACTTATTGAAGAGGCTGTCTTTGCCGTACTGTATATTCTAAGGTACCCATAGGTGTGTGGGTTTATCTCTGGGTTCTCTATCTTTTTCCATTGGTCTGTTTCTGCCAGTACCATATTGTCTTGATGACTGTAGCTTTGTGGTATAGTGTGAAGTTCAGTCAGTTCGGTTCAGTTCAGTCGCTCAGTCATGTCCGACTCTTTGCGACCCCATGAATCGCAGCACACCAGGCCTCCCTGTCCATCATCAACTCCTGGAGTTCACTCAGACTCACATCCATTGAGTCAGTGATGCCATCCAGCCATCTCATCCTCGGTCATCCCCTTCTCCTCCTGCCCCCAATCCCTCCCAGCATCAGGGTATTTTCCAATGAGTCAACTCTTGGCATG
>SJXQ01002261.1:0-134041 GCA_006408695.1 Aepyceros melampus
GTCAATAAAGCAGAAATAGATGTTTTTCTGGAACTCTCTTGCTTTTTCCATGATCCAGCGGATGTAGGCAATTTGATCTCTGGTTCCTCTGCCTTTTCTAAAACCAGCTTGAACATCAGGGAGTTCACAGTTCACGTATTGCTGAAGCCTGGCCTGGGGAATTTTGAGCATTACTTTGCTAGCGTGTGAGATGAGTGCAATTGTGCGGTAGTTTGAGCATTCTTTGGCATTGCCTTTCTTTGGGATTGGAAGATGGTAGGTGTTGCAAGAGGGCATCAGAGGGCAGACACACCGAAGCCTATATTTCTAACTACCTTCTAATGACCTTCACATAATGACCTGGATGTCTTTGTCCTAACTTTAAGAAATCAAAAACTTAAATCCCTTTCCTCCCACCACACCAGCTTCTTTTTCAGATTCCCCTGTGTCTTTTTCAAGTGCTACCTACCATCCACACTGAACTTTGGAATCTTGTTAACTGCTTCTAAATGTTTAGGAATTTGTTACTTCTACTCTGCAGTTTCTCCTCTACACACCTCTCACTTTTGCCATCACTGTTGTTCAAATTCTCATTCTTTCTTGTTTTACTAAAATAAATGATGACATTAAAAAACAACAACAACAACAACAACAACAAAAACACAACTCCGAGAAGGTACAGATCTCTTTCTTTGGGCACTTTTATCAGTGTATTTTAAATAGTAAATAAATGACATAATCATAATAACAAAGGCAATTTGTGTCCACTGGTTTATGACCAAATGCTCTTGATAACCATACAACTGATTGGAGCAGAAGTGCTCAGATATTTTGTCTAGAGAAGAGCCTATTAGTGATGAGCTGTGTTGGCCATCTGCGTGCAGTGTCAAGAATCAGGGCTGGGAAAGATGAACTCTTCTGGGATCATGGCAAGCCACTCTAGTATTCTTGCCTGGGAGATCCCATGGATGGAGGAGCCTGGTGGGCTTAGAGTCCATAGGATCATAAAGAGCAACTAACACCACAGACAGTAACAGAACATCCACTGTATCGTCAGATTACCTGGAGTGAGATGCCTTTGTTCTGAAATCCTAAAGGGTACCACTAACAACCTGTAAAGATACCTGACTTCATGAGAACCTTCCTTTGAAGTGGGGAGAGTCTTGTTGGAATAACACCCTATCACCCTATGAATAACTTCTGCCATTGACAGAGATGGCTACAAGTCTGCCAACCAGCTAACAGTCTTTTAAAGCTTTTTTTTTTTGAAGAGACTTTAAAAAACTTCACACGTGCAACAATAACCCCCCTGAAAAAAATCAAAATGAAGATTTATTATACACATCTGATTTTAATATGGAATTTCTATAGCAACATATTACTCATTGTTTAATGTTCAGTAACTCAGAGGCCTATTTGCCCATATAACAATTGAATAATGTTCAGATCTGGATTATAGGAGCCTCGTTCGTTTATAAAATATGAAGTTCTTGAGCTTTTCCATTACCATGAGCTAATGCCTACCCTGGGAATTGATGACATATTCCCTAACTGGAATCACTTCTGGAGAGCAAAATAATTTATGAGAAAAAAAAAATCATAAAAGAAATCGAGTGTACTAATCCATGGATTAAAGTATAATTTAGCAAACTCTGACTTAGACTTCATCTGTGAAACAATTTGACTTGAGTCTCATCCACTGTGAGTACTGGCACTGCCAAAACCCAGGATCACTTCCCTTGAACATTTAAAAATGTATCCATAAGCCCCAAAGCCAGCCAAACACCATCTTGAGATCCCTGAAAAAGTGCTCCCCTTTCCAAATCAAGCCACACATTGCCAGAGGTTTATTGACTAGAAGATAATGTGAGGTTCAGACTTCATTAACATGCAGAGGGGACCCTAGGAATTCCCTCAGAGGAGGCCCCGAGAAGCCAGCTTGGCCCTTTCCCTGGGAGCTGTGTTACTGTGCTGTCACTGGAACTTCGGAAACGTTTGACAAAGCAGCCTTGAACTCTGGTGCACGGATGACTTGTTTTTCCGAAAGGGAAGAAGGCCGGCATTCCTATGCAAGCAGAGGAAGTTGACATGGTCTCATTCATGGGCCTCTCTCCTATTTGTGTTGGGGAATCCACCTCTGCCGAGAAGCAAGCCTTTCTTTTGGCCACACATGGTTGTCTGCTTAATTTTCTTCATTCTTAACCTTTCCATTCTCCTTGGAACAGAGTGTGAAATACTGCCAAGACTCTGCATTCTTTCTGTATATCTTCCTCACAATAGTCAGGAGGAACAGGGTTAAAGATGTTTGTATATCCCCCAAATAACTCCAGCACCCAGGGCCAGATCAGAACAGCCACCCACCAATGGGAATAGGTTCCACGTAAAAATAGGTACAGAGAAAAATGTTAGTTTCTGTCTTATACAACATACATGATAGCAAGCTAGTTAAATGTCTAATTTAAATTAATGATAAAAAGATCTTGTAAATAATGAAAGTCCCCAAAAGCAAAACTTTTATTTAACAGTCTAATTGCCTTTGAGTCAGCCTTTCCCTTTAAAACTGTTTTAATCCAAGCAGCCCCTTAATTATTAAATAATATTTAAATCTTTGTGAAGTAAGAATTTAATTTGCCTCGTTTTATATGGTGGTGCTCTTTTTTTTTTTTTAATCGTTCCTTCAGTTGCTGTACATTTTGTAGAATTATGAATAATTCTGTAAATAAGATTATTCTGAGACATGTAGAGATAAAACATTGACTATCTGTAGCCAACAATTAAATACACATTCTATGATGCCACACAAGATGTTTAAGCAGGCCTTTATCGTGGTCTCAGTTGTGATTAGAAAACATTTTGTTTTTGCTGATTTACTTAAGAGGAGAAAGAAATAGCTCTATTTCTAAATGTATGGTGCTAAATCAGGGGTATTCTGTTATTAAACTTCCTAGTTCTCATTCCCCAGGGAGGAAGAAGCAGGAAACTATACTCTGTATAAGCATTTGAGAATAGAACGTAGAAGGCATTGTTTGATGATCTGTGTATTAGAGGTACTGCTCAGTGAAACGTCACACACAACCTTTCTTCCCTTTCTTGCTCATCTTCCTATTGCTCTATCATGCACGAACCCAGGAGGACAAAATGCTTGTGAAACTCATTTTTCACCCTATGCTATGTGGCTTTGCAGCCTCTGGGAGTGTGCACAGCACTCTGAGCCCCCGGGGCTCTTTCAGGAAAGAAGCTATTTAGGGCCACTTGCTACTTGTTTAACACCTGATCTTAAAGGCACTGCTAGCTTTCTCTCATGGCTCTGTTTTTAACCTTTTTCCCCCCTTTACTCTTTGTTAATTGTAACAACATAACAGCACCTTGAAAGACAAATTAGAGGGGGAAGAAACATCTTTCATAAAATTATCCCAACACAAATTGGTATCCTAGCTTTTTAAAATCTATTGTCATCCAATCTCTTTTACGATTTTTTTTTTTTTAACTTAGTTGGTAATCATGATGTGTATGGTGGGGCTAATTGTTTTACACTTAGCACAGAAACATGTTGGATGTCCCTACAGTCTTCATCATTATCATGTAAGGATTCTTCCTATTTTTTTAAAAAAAAATTTGTTTCTGTTTATTTTCTTTCATCTATGTATATAACACTATAATAATCCTATCAATTCATAACACTTTGTTTTTTTTTAAAATGTCCTTAGACTAGAAACCCAGAGTGAGTGTACTGGGGTCAACGGATATGAATTCTATAGCTCTTAATTACACACACCAAATTGATCTCCAAAGGACCTGTGCCAGTTTATCTTTATTTTTTATTGAAGTATAGTTGATTTACCATGTTGTGTTAAGCTCTGATGTATAGCAGAGTGACTCATGTGTATGGTTATATACATTCTCATTCACATTCCTTTCCATTACGGTTTATCACAGGACTTTGAATAGCTCCCTATGCTATCCAGTAAGGCCTTGTTGTTTGTTTTTCCATGTGTAGTAATTTGCATCTACTAACCCCAAACTCCCAGTCCATCTCTCCCCCAGGTTGGGACAATTGATACTGCAGGAATTATGGATGAAAATTTCAGTTTTTGGCGCAGTCTACCTCACATTCTTTATGTCTGCTCTATGCTGTAGCCTCAGGAAAAAAACAACAACAACAAAAAAAAACCCCAGACGAATAGGACTAGCTGGTTCTGTGCTCTGTGAAGGAAAAATATTGGTTGCAGGAATCAGCTTCTAGTGATTATTAGGAGAGAAAATTGACATCTTTCACTGATAAGGCAAATTGGAGACCATATTATGCATTGATGTTACACTATTTAAATTCTCATTCTTTATTGTGTTTCTATTGCTTATTCCCATTTTCTAAGTATGTGCTATTTTATTCATAAAGATATTTTGATAAAGTCATATTTTTATAGAAAAGGTATTGAAGTGTGGAAGCATGTGTCAGACTCTGACTTGGCTGATTATATCATTCCCTGATCAAAACCTCTCTAGACTTTATTACTTACAAAATAAATTCCAAATTCTTTATCATGACATTTCAAGGCCTTCATTCCCTGGCCCAGACTTTCTTCCATCCTTATCTTTTATTACAAGTTCTCTACATGCCAGTCAGTGATACTGATTTGATCCCCAAATATTCTTCACTGTCCTTCCTTGCTCACACTCTGTCCAGCTCCCTCCTTCCCACCCCCTGCTTCATCATCCCACTGAAACTCCACGGAATTTCAAGATGTTTAGAGTCAAACCCTCCCATAATCTTCCCTGATTCCTGGGCAGACTTTTCCCAAATGCTTGAAATTTCTTCCAACTCTGGATCACAGTCAAACTTTTGCTCTTGTTGCTTTTCAAAATTTATTTCAGTCCATGGTTTACTTTACCTATTGAGCTATATTTTTGGAATTTCCCATCACTTTTATTGAGGTATAATTGAAACATTAGAATTATATATATTTAAGGTATACAACATAATGATTTGATAGTCATATAAATGGTGAAATGATTACCATGTTGAAGCTAATTCATACATCCATCACCTCATATAGTTGCCTCGATTGTGGTAAAACTTTTACTTCTTACTCTTTTTTTTTTATTGATATAGTTGATTCCCGATGTTAAGTTAGTTTCAGGTATACTCAAAGTGACTCAGTTATACATATATCCACTCTTTTCTAGATGCTTTTCCCATATAGGCCACTAGACAGTACTGAGTGGAATACTTCTTACTCTTAAAGCATTTATCATATTGTCTGTCATAGTGTTTCTGAACTTGTCAAATCTCATTCATCTGTAATATTTTGAGAGGAAACTTTGTATTCATTTATGAAATATTCATAATATTTAGCAATGTGTCTTTATACAGTAGGCATATCCCATGGAGTATTAATAAATATTTGTTTAATGGAAGTGTTACATTGAGCTCAAGAGATTCTCATTAGTGTCACCCAGTATTTAGTAGGAACCATCAGAATGCAGATATAAGTCTTAAGAGGTACTGATGCTCTTACAGATAACTGATGTGAATAATTCGGACCCTCAAGTGTTATGAGATCCATAAGTTCCCCTGAATCATCAAAAATAGAATATGCTGTTTGACCTTTTCTGGTTGAAAATGGAATATAACCTTTTATATATTATATAGCTAAAATATGAAATATTTGTATTTTATATATTATATAAACTTTTAAATATATATTTATATGTATTATATAACTGATATATATTCAGGTTACTTTAATTAGGGTATTTATTGTAGGGATTCATAAGGAAATAAAGAATGATTAGAAATAATCTCACTTACCACACAGTCAGGATCCTAGAGAACAAGTATTTTCAGCCCTTTGGCTTAGTTTCCTTGTTTCCTCAACAAAGCCCTTTTTGCTCCCCCCCCGACTCCTGAGTTTTTCCACTGAGGTCAATTAATGATCAGTCAACTTGTGCTGCTCTTTGCTGCTACTGCTGTCATCGAGAATGACTTGGTCACATTGGTGGTATAGTAGTGAGCATAGATGCCTTCCAAGAATGACTGTTATTCAAGTGGAAGATTTGATTGATCAGCTAATCCCAGCCTACTAGGGCCCTCCAACCTTCTGTGGATGGGACTCCAGTCTCAAGCAGGAGACTGCATGCCAGAGCCCACTGGCATCCTACCTGTGTCCTGGGACTGTGACCACTGTATAAATTCTGACTCCTTTTTCCATAAGGAATTATACTTGTGATTGACAGAGCATTCTCTCTCTTAAATGGGTTTAGTATTTCAATGTTACATTATTTTCTCATTTTGTAAAGTTGATAATCCATATGTTATATGTCAACTCTACTTGCTTGAATTTTATGTCAGGACATTTTCTAATTATGATAGGTGTTAGTGGATGTTTTACTTATTCATTGCTGACTTTATGAAGCACTTACCATTGCAAATATATCTCATCTTCATAAGTGCCCTGTGAGTAAGCTCTTTTTATCCTCATTTCACAGATGAAGAAACTAAGGCTCAGAAAGGTGTATTAACTTGTCTAAAGTCACATGATTTGAGTTGTTGAACCAGGATGTGAACTCAAATCAGTCTGATCTCAAAACTTTTACGTGTATCATGATCAAGCATGACAATGCAGAGTTTGGATTTTTTAACCACCATTTTTCTCTTCAAAAAAACTTAAAAGACATGTCTGGATTTTATGTAAGTTTTAACTTCTTCACGTTTCAGAAAGCTTTTGGATCTTTTGCAAGTGAAATCAAGAGTAGTGAGGCTGAAGAAGCACAAACTGAACTTCAGCATTGTCAGTATTCCTGCTCATTCTACCGTGAAAGTTTCTCCCCCTACCCTTCCATGTCTATTCTCAAATATTAGGAAATGACCCAGAACACCTCATCAATGAAACAGAACGTGCACCGTGCTGTGACAGAACGTTATGCTAAAGGGCTTTCAAGAGGGAGTTAACTGAGTGGTGAAGCAACCTTGCTCCTGTTTAAATAGATTTCCAAGCTCAGCTCACTGCTCAAGCATCGCTGCTGCTTTCATAAATAGTACAAAACAATTGAAGCAAGCAACTTAAATTTGCTAAACCTAAATCATTTTGCAGGAGAAAAAAAAAAACAGGGCCTAATTTCCTTTTTTTTTTTCTTCTTCTTTCATTAGAAGCTGAGCTGGGCTCCCCATTGCATTTCTAATTCAATGATAATTTAAAACTGACTCCAGTTTCTCCTATTATGCTGTATTCCTTTTATCTGGAATTCCAGGTTCCTTTCTCCTGTTTCCTGGGATTTGCAAAACAGCAAAATCAGCCAGTTTACATTTAAGATGTTTTGATTCTTTTCTCAGACTCTTGCCAGTGTACTTAACGCAGAATGATTAAAAGCTGTGTGTTCTGTTAGAACTGTTATAGTGTTTAAACAAGGAAGTCTGTGTTTGTTTAAGAGAATGGGGAAATGGTTATCTTGACAGATTAGACTGAAAAAACAGGACAGCCACAGTCTAGCACAGATGTCCACATTTGCCTCTTGGCTGGCTTTTTGAGGTATTCTAAACAAAAGTGGCTTGTGTGCTGGTGCTGGAGCTCTGCTTGGCACCTGACTGAGGAATGCGAGTCAGAGCCACTGCCAGGCCCTGGGTGTCTTTGCGGGCACGGTTCCCAGGTTTGAAATTTTTCAGAGTCTATTTAACTGTGTCATGATTAAACTAATGGAACACAGGAGGAATTTCTCTTGCTGGCTTCCACACCCCGTTCCAGGGTGATTTCATCTCACATCACACGTGGCTCCTGTGGCTTCACTGAGCAGAAGCTCCGGAGATGACCGTCTTCATCCATCTTTTACAAGCTTGCTCTTTAACTGGAGGAAACATTAGGGGCAGCTGTGGTTAAGTGGCAAAAGCATGGGATGAACATTCAGGACACCTGAGTCCAGCCCGAGCTCTCCCACTTGCTAGCTGCTTGGTCTTGGTCGGGTCCTCATTTTCCCTCCTAGGGTCGCGCAGCTGTGGCGCATGAGACTGATGAAGCCTGCCCACGCTTAGCGAGCCTGCCCCGTGTGCCTGGCCCTGCTGCAGGTGCTACACGTTGTGCCTCGTGCTCTCCTCCAAAGAGCTTGCTGAGGTGGGTACAATAGCTGTGCTGTGTCCTACAGCTTCTCAGAAAAACTGAGAACTCTACCCAAAGTCAGGTAAGGTGGTATGGAGCACACCAGCTCGGATGTTTGAACACAGGTCCAGTTAGTAAACTCATCTGGATTATCAGCTTTCTCAGGCACTCTGAACTTCAAGGTAACTTCTAGCTGTGAAATCAACAATTGTGAGATCCGAACACATCAATAAGGCTATGTCTGCAAATGTATTAAAAAAGACCGAGATTTAGTTTTGGTTGCTTATAGTCACGAGTATGCACATATATATGTGTCTGTTGCCTGGTTGCATAGTTTGCTGTAAATACTAATGTAAAATTCTTTTATCATAAATTTTATGAAAATCTAGCACTCTCTTATTAACTAGCATTTATTGAATCAGATCTTGGCAGTGTGAAACTGTCATGTGTGATTTTGAATTTTTACTGAAGAGGAATTTCAAAATATGGTGCATGACTTAGGACTTTGGGATGTATTTCTTGCGTTATATAAGCATCTGCCAGTTTAACTCTGTTGTATTTGTTGCTGTTATAAGTACTTTATTTTTATAATATGGGTGATATTTGAGTGCAGTCAATCTAGAATTTATTGTAATGCAGCTTTATAAAAACAAAGAAGTTTTCTATTGATGTATTTTGAATAAATAAGATTTTGATTGATTTCTAACATTCACATGTGGTATGTGAATGTATTTTCTAAAAGTCATGAGCACATGGTTTTTATTGAAAATGTAAAATGCACAATGTCAAAGCGGCTGGTGGCAGTCTATTTCTGCTTTGGCTGTTTTGTCGAAGTCAGGGGTGTTACCTAGCAGGACGTGGGGAGGACAGACAGGATTGCGACTGTGGGTTCTACTAGTGTTATTCTTAGAAACTTTCTAGAGTCTGCCACTAATGTAATGTCAGAGGTTGGTTTGAAGAATTGTCTGTACCAATTTTGATACATCTGAACATAGGTATTAGGTAATAAAAAATGTATTAATCATCTTCCTGTGTGATTAAGTGATTTATGGTATTATGTCTTAGCTCCTATAATCTTTTTAAAAATATTTATTATCTATTTGGCTGTGCCAAGTCTTAGTTGCGGCCCAGGAGGCTCTTTTAGTTGAGGGCAGACTGGGGTCTAGTTCCCTGACCAAAGATCAAATCCGGGCCCCCTACCAGGAGACCTCCAGGAAAGTCCCAGCTCTGATAATCTTGACCCAACAGTAGTTAGGTTGAATGACTTCATTCCTAGTCTTCTTGCCATAATCCTCCTCATTTATTTCTTGACCTAATCCTAGTTTCTTGTGGATATCATTAGCAACATTTGGAACGATAATTCACTTTATGTCTATTATGTTTTTTCTCCTACCAATTCTGTTTTAAAAGAAATCTCTTAGAATTCTGTCCTCAACCATCCGTCTCTGCTGTTTCCTTATCAAATGATAGCAGGACTTACCCAATGCACTATTTGGTTTATCACAAAAACAAGAGTCCACTTCTCCCCAAATAGGAATCTATTGTTTTATCTTATCCCTTAGCATCTAAAAATGGAAAGATCAGGGTCACTTGTTACCTGCTTGCTGATAGAGTGCTTGGCAATGAATAGTAACAGAGAAAAAGAAAATTTCACTATAATGATTTCTTAGGTACATTCCTGGCAGTGCATCATATAATCTCCTTGGTTTGATTTCTCCTGGAATCACAAAGGTCAGGAATTTAGATTGGTTTCTGCTAACATTTAAGAGCAAATTGTGGCTGTCGTCTCTGTTTTTTGCATGGCTCAGAGATAAATAGAAATAATGAGCTTGGATTTGTTGGATCATGTTTAACCAAAATGAGGTCCAAGGTTTGGAATGTTGTTGGGTCTAGAATGAATCGTATGACCTGCCGCTTCCCCGGAGTGTCTTTTCTTGGAGGAAAGCAGGGTAAGAATCCGAGGCATGGGTGTGGGAGGCTCGCCTTGGTGTTGGAGGTGATTCATGGAGGACTGTGTGTTTGTGAAACGCAAGGGTTTGTTTTTTTTCCTTCAGGCTCAGTGTCCCCACCATCTCCTCTCTGGTCCGCCTCTCCCCCGAGGACTAGGGCTAACTTGCCCACCTTTGAGCCATTGATTGTGTTCAAACTCCAGGCCAAAGGCAATCACCAGGGTTTAGAGAGAGAGAAGTTTAGCAAGAATGGCTTTTGGAGTACACTTTCCCACACTTCAGTTGTTTGTGAATCCACCTTTTCAAAATTTGCTAAGTCTTAGGAAAGAGAAAAAAAGAGAGAGGAGCCCACTTACCTTTTTATTTAACTAAATCTGTTATAAAAAGAAACAGGATATCACATGCCAAAAATAGACTCAACACAAAAACTGTGAAGATGAAACAACAGTTTTTAGATTCTCAAGGCTAAAAAGGATCTGAGCTTAAAGCCTGGTCTCTTTTTCTTAAAAAGGAGATGTTAGTTTTAAGGAGGAGAGAAGGGTATTCTTGTGCCAAAATAATTTTTTTCCCCTTAATTTCTTTGGAAGAGCTGAGAAAGAATTAAAAAGAGAATAACTATAACTCTCTGAGTTGTTCAGTCGCTTGGTTGTGTCTGACTCTCTGCAATCCTTGGACTGCAGCATGGGGTCTGTGCTCAAACTCTTTGAGTTACTATTAACTAATGTTGTGTGTGTGCACACTTTCATCTTACATACCTTCACTAGGATGAGCCCTACACATGGAGAAACACTGATTTTAGTTACTTTCTGGAGCAGCTAGTACCTGGCCAGGTAGGGGTGACATTGTTTGGCTAACAAGAGGTAGTGTAAAAAAAATTTTTTTTAGGGTCACGGGGGATGAACCTAAAATGTTCCATATTCTGATTACGGTGGTAGCAACATGGCTTTATGCATTTGTCAAAATGTATAGCATTGTACACTAAGTTCAGTTTAGCTCAGTCGTGTACGACTCTTTAGGACCCCATGAACTGCAGCATGCCAGGCCTCCCTGTCCATCACCAACTCCTGGAGTTTACCCAAACTCATGTCCATCAAGTCGGTGATGCCATCCAGCCATCTCACACTAAAAAGAATGTCAATTTGCATACAAAAAGATGGTTGAATTTTTAAATTTTTACAAGGAATTAGAAAAAATATTCCAGTAATAGAAAATATAATTGACTCCCTTAAATCAGATCATTGATGACCCCTCAGCAAGCAGAGCTCTGTACTGTTTCTCCAGATTCTATGGGGCAGTAAAAATGGGGTGGAAAATTGAATGGATTTGCAAATAAACAGACTTGTAAGGAAATAGTTTTGCACTGTGACATCATTGTGAAAGTGAAAGTGAAGTTGCTCAGTCGTGTCTGACTCTTTCCAACCCCATGGACTGTAGCCTACCAGACTCCTCAGTCCATGGAATTTTCCAGGCAAGAGTACTGGAGTGGGTTGCCATTTCCTTCTCCAGGGGATCTTCCCAACCCAGGGACTGAACTAGAGTCTCCCGCACTGCAGGCAGACACTTTACTGTCTGAGCCACCAGGGAAACCTCATCATTGAATATTTATTGAATCATAATTTAATGAGCATTTTCCCAAGTTGTTAAAATTGCTTTGTATGCATCAACTCAAAATACTGCTAGAGCTGTTCACACAGGGTTGTCCCTGCTAAGTTTTAAAGAATTTGAAGCAGAAAGAGGTCTAAGTGTCATCTGGTCTCAGAAGTGTCAAAATCAGGATCCAGTCAGTCAAAAACTTCTTTTGGAGAACTCATTTTGAATATAACATTGAGTCAAACAGTGTATCTGTCATAAAAATGTATATATTAAGACTCAAACTTAAAGATGCCAAGGAGTTTGCTTGTTAGGGAGTAAAATACATAGGAAAATGATAGAGGTATTCCTGTTTTCTGCTTGATACGTTTCTTACAGTCTCTATAAAGTTATGTTATACTAAGTATAAAAATAGCCCTTGTGTAGTCTCTAAGTCCTGTCCTACTCTTTTGCTACCCCATGGATTGTAGCCTGCCAGGCTCCTCTTGTCTATGGAATTTTTCAGGCCAAAAGTACTGGAGTGGATTGCCGTTTCCTTCTCCAGGTGATCATCCTTACCTAGGAGTAGAACCTGATATCCTGAATTGACAGGCATATTCTTTACCACTGATCCACCAGGGAAGCCCGTTCCCAAAAAAAGCCTTACTGAAAGAATAAATCTTTGAGGTATCAAAATCTGTAAGTTTTCTTTGAAATGTGCAAACTTGGCTCAGGTAATCTCTTCCTTGTTGGTATAAAGCAGACATGTTACATGTTACTGCTTTATATAGTTCTGGAATACTTCCTTGATTTTTCTCATCAAGTATCTTTGTGCAATTGCTGAGCATATTGAAACATACTTCAAAATCAACATAAAGAGAAGAAAGTGAAGTCACTCAGTTGTGTCCAACTCTTTGTGACCCCATGGATTGTAGCCTACCAGGCTCCTCTGTCCATGGGATTTTCCAGGCAAGAATACTGGAGTGGGTTGCCATTTCCTTCTCCAGGGGATCTTCCCCACCCAGGGATCAAACCCAGGTCTCCCACTTTGTAGGCAGACGCTTTTACCAGCTGAGCCACCAGAAAATCAACATAACTAGATATAAAAAGCAGCAGCTATTAAGCCCAGAGCTGCTAGTTGTATATAGGGATATCAAGTCACCTTTCCTACACTCTAAAAATACAGTAAACTCTTTGGTTTACTATATTAATATGGGTGAATCAGTAATCATATCAGAAATCAGAACTATCATGTTCCCTGGCTGCTACTTCTAGGCAAAGAGCCACATAACTCATGTCACTAGGCTTAATTAAATTTATTCCTTCTAGGAATGATATTTCTAGGTTAAGGCTGAGGACAGTGTAAGACTATGTGTGTGGCAATGTTTAGGGGGCAGGTAGGGAGTTGGGAGAGTAGCTCAATTTCTTTTTATGAGGCCCTTAGAGAGGCAAATATTAAAATGTTCTCATACTCCATTTTCTGATGAGCAAATACAGTAATCATCCAGGAGGCTCTTTAAAAGAAAAATAAGGAGACTCAGTCATCTCCTCTTGTCAGACTTTGCACAGCAAAAATGTATCAGTGGAAGACGAAAGGCCAACTCACGAAAATAAAACAGAATGACTCGAGGTGATTCAGGGAGAAGGCAGCATAGTCACTGTTTGTAAATGAAGGTTAATGATATCTTTGCACCAGTTGCAATTTTGTAGCCTGCCTATTTTGATGAATTATAGCTAGGCTGTATCGTAATTTGTGACCGATATATAAAAGAGTCAAACTGAAGTCATTAGCTGCATTTTATTGTCACAAGAGATATTTTTTTTGCCTGATTAGAGACCTCCCCCACACCCTGCTAAGAAATCACTAGACTTTCAAAGAAATATTCAGAGTTATGGTTCCCCCAGAGACTACGATAACATTGACCAGCCACAAACTGAAAGAGAAAGATAGCTGTGCCACTCACCTACTCTTGACAGCAGGAGCTGAAGGCAAAGGCTTTCGAAATTTTTTAAATTTGGCTTTATTTATTTAAAACATTGATAGAAGTTTTTGCATCTTGCCTCTGAAGGCTGTACAGTATCACTGCTGACAGTACATTTACCCAGAGACTGACTTTATGCTAACAAATATGGTGTTCAGGTTGTCAGCAGAACTAAAATGAAGAGCTTAGCACAATTCAAATGGATCTTGAACACATCATCAATCAATTAAACTCTTCCTGGCCCTGTTAGGTTAATATCAAAGTGTGCAATACAACCTCATCCATTTTATTTAACATTTGTGTGTGTGTGCAGTCCCATACAACATACAGTTTTCCCTCTATCTCCTTCTGGACTAGAGTGACTGTAACAGTGACAGGGTGAAACCTGATGACGTGTGGCCTGGAGGTGTTCCCATAATTTTATTTTTGGTCTCTGGATAAAAGCGGAGTAGCTCCAAAAGAGCCCAGTTCAAGGATAAAAACCTAAAACGCAGCGAGAAATAGAAGGGTGGGAAAATGCCAGGGAAATGGAGTAAACCACCCAGAAACCTCAAGCTCAACTCTGGCAATTCAGTCAGATTTGATCTCAGTAGAAGGCTGAGCAGTGACAGATATGGTGAGGTTAGCGCCAAGAGCGTTTCTGAAAGCTGGAAGGTCATTCTGAAACAATAATTCCAACATGGATTCTAATTTATCTGAATGGATTTTCTTCACCTCAAATGCATTAAATTCAAATTTCATTCAAGATGAAAGTCAATCTAATTATCATCATTACAGAAATGGCCTTTTTTTTTTTTTTGCCATGTACAATTTTATTTGGCACAGAAGAGCCTGGGCTTACGTGCCCCACTGGGATAAAAACTTGTGCTTCAGTGGGAAGCAAGAAAGCATAACAGGAGAATGGTGATTACAGATTCTGTTTTCTGGTGAGATTACTACAGCTTGTAACTCTGTAGCAGTGGAAAGGGACATTCAAATTTTAGTACATTTTTTATTTAAAAGATCCCAAAGGTAAATATATCCTTTATAGCAGTTATTCTTGATCTCAGAGCCACTTACCTCTTGCGATACAGTAGGGGAAATAGAAGTCATTGCAAAGGGGTCCATAATCCTTGTGACCCTAAATGGTATTGTTGTTCGGTCGCCCAGTCATGTCCAGCTCTTTGTGCCTCCATGGACTGCAGCCTGCCGGGCCTCCCGTCCTCGCCGTCTCCTTGTCTTGTGTGCTAAGTTGCTTCAGTCATGTCTGACTCCATGGGACCCCATGGACTGCAGTCACCAAGCTCTTCTGTCCGTGGGATTTCCCAGAGTACTGGAGTGGGTTGCCGTTTCCTTCTCCAGGGGATCTTCCTGACCCAAGGACTTATCCTGTGTGTCTTAGGTCTCCTGCACTGGCAGGTGTTTCTTTACTACTGGCGCCACCCGGGAAGCCCCCCTTACCTTAAGAAGTGATAACTATTGTGTAGCTTGTGTTCCAAAGCCCTCTCCTTGTCTATCTGGCCAAAACAAGACTTTCCCTGAGCTCACTTGCTTGCCTGGCTCCTTCCCTTTCCTTATCTTGCTCCACCCTTTTTTTAACTTCTCTCCTGAGAACGTGATTTTAACATCACTCTCAAAGGACTCTCCATCTCCGGCTCTGGTTTTGGAAAATCCACCTTCTAACACTAGGTAGGTGGCTCTCAGACTTGGGCATGCATGGAAATCACTTGCAGGGCTGGCTTAACCCTGGGCCCCAGTCTCAAATTTTCTGGTTTAATGAATCTGGGGTGAAGACAGAATTTGCATTTCTAACAAATTGCCAGGAGATGCTGATGTGTCTGGTCTGGGTACCTCACCTGGAGAATTATTACTTAAGCAACTGCTACGCTGGTACAGTTTCAAGCACTGGGCAGGCCTATTCCACACCTTTTTCCTATGGCAAGAATGTTCTGCCAAGTAGCTCTGATGAGCCTGAAGTTTGTACTTAACTCCTCTTGCTTAGGAGGTTGGAGACCTCAGGAAAAATGCAAATGCTATCCTGAAAGCATGAACACATTCTGTTTGAACTCCTTCACGTTAGCTCTTTTGTAGGGTAGGTTACTCTGTCAGTTATTTAGCAGAGCTCTTTGGAAAATGGCAAGAAGGACGGGAAAGTTTTGATGAGGTCAAAAATTAGGAAAGTTCAATCACAGTGTTTCCAACTTATTTTAGTCACAGAATCCTTTCTTCAAACAAAATTTCAGAGGGGCCCACTATATAGAACCAAATGGAAAGGATCCGAAGAAACCATCGGGACTAAGTTTAAAAAAACACTGGTCTGTTCCACGGCTGTGTTGGCTCAAAGAGGTCTTCAGCTGTTTTCCAGTTTGACCCAAGGCTGGTTCCATATGGAACATTTCTTTTGACGAAACAGACCAACCATATGATTTCACTGGGAAACCAGAGCCCCCACACTGCATTTCAAGATCTGCAGACTACTGCTGAGAAAACATGCCTTATGAAAGAAAACAGGGTTTGGCTCCGTTGTTTACACAAACGATGCTTAGAAAAATCCATGTTAGAGGAATGCCCATGTCATGGGCCATGTACAAATTTTTGGATGTTTTCCCTTCTGTGTGTTTCCATAGTCTTGCTTTTTATTCCAGTAAAAAGGCGATGGCATATGAAAATGCTTAAGTAACTACACATTGCCGCCTGTGATGGCTTTATTTTGATGGATGATGTGGGATTGCGCAGCTCATTGCAAAGTAATGCTTTTAACTTAAATCAAATCAGTTTTAAGTGAATATGTTTTACACATTTATGCTCCAGGGTTAGAAGAAAACTTTTTTTCCCCTAGAAAACAGCTCTTGTTGAGACACTCCCCCAGACCTTAGGTGGTGGGGGGCTGGGACTGCCTCCCTGGCTCAGACAAGGAGAGTGTTTACTTGTATGGACTTCAAACTGCTGCAAGTTTTAGGGCCCACAGGCTGCTGTCTTAATGAAGCGGTTAATGATGTGTGAATTACAGATCCTGACAACCCCTCTAATAAAAACAACAGGACTACATCCGCAGTGTTCTGTGGCCGCTAAGTAATGACAGACCGTCTGCTTAACATAATGCAGTGTCTTTAAGTAAAGAGCCATTCTTGCATAGCAGCAGAGGAAATTCCTAGTCAACACAGAAAGGAATGAGAGTCTTGAACATGGATACACAGGACACTTCATTTGTACCCAGCTGGGGTGTAGAGTGGGAGAACTCGGAGAGATTTTAGAGATGTCGCCTGATCCGAACGGGCGGTTGATTACACCCTTTGCTTGGACCGCTTTGCATTCCTGGGAGATGCCCGCTGTAGGGAAGGAAGGACTGTGTGATGGATGTTTTAATGGATGAAAAGTCCCCCCACTCCCAGATTCTTTCTCCCCCTCACTGGAGGCACAGGAATGCTAGCTTCCAGTGGATTTTCAAAGAGCCAATTGTCTGTTCTGAATGCTGACTGCTGTTTGGAGGGAGAGGGAGTAACACGGCGGCCTGGCCTGCATTCACCCAGGAGAGCGATGCCGAGCCCAGCTGTGGAGCGAGGCACTCTCTGGTGCTGACCTGGACGGTCAGAATGCATGAAAGCGAGGCTTGTGAGGGGCTGAAAAATAAACCTCAACAAAGCCCTTTTCTACATGTAATTTGTTGCCCACTTTTAAGGAACAGTGAATTCACTTTCAGTCTCTCAATAGACACTGGATTTGGATTCATAGGCCAAGGTCCAATCTCTTTATCATCAGCCCTCAGGATGAGAAGATCCAGACCTGACTTGTTTGGGCAAGGGTAATTTTCCTTTAACCAGTTCACGGAACTGTTTGTCTAACCCTCACCATCCAAGGTGACAGATAGCAAAGCAAAGAAAACAGCACACATTCACCGGCAACACTAATCACACAGCTAATGGTGAAATCCAGGCAAAGGAAAAGGGCATTGACATGCAAACGAGGCCCCGGGCACTCTGCTGTGCGCCTTCCCTGCTGGAAAAGGCTGCCTGACTGGGTGAGGTCTAAGTGGGCCAGGGCTACCTTCTCCTGGGAAAACCACCTTCAGAGAAGGGCCAGAATTAGCTGAGGGAAGCTGGGTTTGGCGGGAGAGGAGCCTAGGGTGCGTGCTCAGTTGTCCAGTCAGGTCTGACTCTTTGCGACCCCATGGACTGTAGCCGGCCAGGCTCCTCTGTCCATGGGATTCTCCATGCAAGGATACTGGAATGGATTGCCATGCCCTTCTCCCACCTAGAGATTGAACTCCGTCTCCTGTATTACAGGTGGATTTTTTACCGCTGATCCACTGGGGAAGCCTAGGGAGGATCAGGGAAGTTGGCAGAGTTATAGGGTAGCCAGTGGGGGATGTGGAACCTCAGCGCTTCAGCCAGGATGTGTTGGTCATCCTAATTTAGAAAGATCTGCTTCCCTTCACTTTCTCAACTAGAAAGCAAACAGAACCACTGTCATTGTGGAGAAACTGAAATCTACTCGATGAAAAATTAATCAGTTGACCTCAAAAGAATTGGAAATTTTCATTCAAGCCAAATTTGAGGGTTTATAAATGGAGAAGAGCATCTAAGAAAGCTCTTGAGAACTGTTCCAGCCGTTAGTAGTCAAGACAGTTTATACAGGTTTTTTTTTCAGTTGATTGATTTTTAATTGAAGGATAATTGCTTTAGAGTGTTGTGTTGGTTTCTACCAAACATCAACATGAATCAGCCATAGGTTTACCCACGTCCCCTCCCACTTGAACCTCCCTTCCCCTCCCACGCTTCTAGATTGTTACCGAGCCCTGGTTTGAGTTCGCTGAGTCATACAGCAAATTCCCGTTGACTGTCTATTTACATATTGTAATGTATGTTTCCATGTTACTCGCTCCATACATCCCCCCTTCTCCTCCCCCTCCCACCCACCAGCCGAGTCCATAAGTCTGTTCTCAATGTCTGCATCTCTGTTACTGCCCCACAAATAGGTTAATCATTACCATCTTTCTAGATTCCATATAGATGCTTTAGTATACAAAATTTGTTTCTCTCTTTCTGACTTCACTCTGTGTAATAGATTCAAGGTTCATCCATCTCATTAGGACTGACTCAAATGTGTTCCTTTTTATGGCTGAGTATGTTTTCTATTGTGTGCACATACCACAGTTTCTTTATTCAACTGTTGATGGACATCTAGGTTGCTTCCATGTCCTAGGTATTGTAAATAGAACAGTGAACAATGGGATACGTGTGTCCTTTTCAATTCTGGCTTCCTCAGGGTATATGCCTAGTAGTGGGATTGCTGGGTCATAACGGTGATTTTATCCTAGTTTTATAAGCAATCTCCATACTGCCGACTAAGGTCTGTCTAGTCAAGGCTATGGTTTTTCCTGTGGTCATGTATGGATGTGAGAGTTGGACTGTGAACAAGGCTGAGTGCCGAAGAATTGATGCTTTTGAACTGTGGTGTTGGAGAAGACTCTTGAGAGTCCCTTGGACTGCAAGGAGATCCAACCAGTCCATTCTGAAGGAGATCAGCCCTGGGATTTCTTTGGAAGGAATGATGCTAAAGCTGAAGTTCAGGTACTTGGGCCACCTCATGCGAGGAGTTGACTCATTGGAAAAGACTCTGTTGCTGGGAGGGATTGGGGGCAGGAGGAGAAGGGGACGACCAAGGATGAGATGGCTGGGTGGCATCATGGACTCGATGGATGTGAGTCTGAGTGAGCTCCGGGAGTTGGTGATGGACAGGGAGGCCTGGCGTGCTGCGATTCATGGGGTTGCAAAGAGTCGGACACGACTGAGCGACTAAACTGAACTGATACTGTTTTCCATAGTGACTGTATCAATTTACATTCCCACCAACAGTGTAAGAGGATTCCCTTTCCTCCATACCCTCTCCATCATTTATAGTTTGTAGATTTTTTGATGATGACCATTCTGACTGGTATGAAGTGATATCTCATTATAGTTTTGACTTGCATTTCTCCAATAATGAGCAATGGTAGCATCTTTTCTTGTGTTTATTAGCCATCTGTATGTCTTCTTTGGTGAAATGTCTTTTTAGGTCTTTTTCCCACTTTTTGATTGGGTTGTTTTTCTGGTATTGAGTTGTGTGAGCAGCTTGTATATTTAATTAATCCTTGTCAGTTTCATTTGCTATTATTTCTTTCCCATTCTGAGGGTTGTCTTTTCACCTTGTTTATAGTTCCCTTTGCTGAAAATTGCATTGAGTTTTATACCATCCAACACAATTTCAAAGTCTTTGTTTTCCCCCATCCCAGAAAATACAGTATTAGAAAATGTTTTCATATTGACCAAACTGATAGCTAAATAAAATTTCATTGTTTAATTTGAGCAACACTTTCTTTAATCTTCTTGTGAGTATTTGAGTATCTATATTTCTTTATTGGGCAATAAAGTGTGCCTTTGTTATTATAGTAAAGTGTGTAATAAGTGTGCCTCTGTGACCGGCATGGGGGTAAATGTCAGAAATACAAAGGTGAACAGTGCAAGACACCGGTCTTCAAGTACCTCACAAGGACCTCAGTCTATCAGGTACATAAACAAAAACTGCAGTGAACTATTAGAGGTACCATGGAAGACGCTCACAGAGAATATTGCGGACGTCCAAAGAGCCATGTGGACAATTCTTCCAGCATGCATCAAGGCTGGATCAAGGGTGTGGAGGAGCTGATCTTGAATGTGGCCTAGTAGAATAGAAGGAGTTTGGGAGGTAGGCAGACTGGGATCCTGACTCTTTATTTACTGTGCTGTCTTGGGTGATTTCTCCGACCTGCCTGAGTTTCCGTTTCATTACCTGTGTAATGGGTATTTTGCTGCTGTCCTTTCTGCCCCCTCCCTTTCCCTTCTCCCTTCCTCCTTAGCCACCCCCTCCTCCTCCCCACCCCTTCTCCTTCCTCATTTTTTTCAAAGAAGGGCTACCCTGCAGGAGGAGGAGGAGGTGGGGGCAGCATGGGGTTGTGGGTGAGCGTAGCCCTTGATCGTCTTGTCATAGTTTTATTTCTGGGTGAGGTGGCGATGGGAAGGGTCCATGACACTGTCTGTAGGTGAAGTTTCAGGGGCAGAGTGGACTCTGTATGGATGTTGTTGTCCAAGAGTTCTGCATTTTCCTATGGTTTTCCCATGAAAATCAGATGCTTCTGGTCAGGAGGGATGCCCTCCTTATTTTGGATTTTGGTTTTGACATTCTTGATGGCATCACTGGGCTCAGTCTCAAGGGTGATGGTCTCACCTATCAGGGCATTCACACAGACCTGCGTCTCTGTGTCCTTGCTGAAAGAAAAAGAGGAATTATATGGAATCTAGAAAGATGGTCCTGAAGAATTTACCTGCAGGACAGCAATGGGAAACAGACTTAGGGATGCGGGGAGAGGGGAGGAGAGAGAGGGTGAGATGTATGGAGAGAGTAACATGGAAACTTACAATGCCATATATAAAATAGATAGTCAATGGGAATTTGCTGTATGACTCAGGGAACTCAAACCAGGGCTCTGTAACAACCTAGAGGGTGGGATGGGCAGGGAGATGGGAGGGAGGTTCAAAAGGGAGGGGACATGTGTATACTGATTATAGCTGATTCATGTTGTTCTTTGACAAAAAACAATTATCCATAAAGCAATTATCCCTCAATTAAATAAATTTTTTTAAAGGTGAATTATGCTTCCTTCTTAAATCATATTTTGAGGAGGATTACACAAGGGAATGCTGAAGTGCAAGTAACTATTCCATATAAATTTCATTGTTAAGGAAAAAATCTTCCTGTTCAATAATTGGTTTCCCTCATATCTGAATTAGAGTGCTTCTAAACTCACCCAACTTTGAGCTTTCAAATGTGAAAATAATGGTGGCTTCAGAGCCTGACCTTGCTCATTTGTAATAATATCTTCAAATGACATAATACTTTTATTGTTAGGTGGTATCGCTGAGGAACTTTTACACTGTCAAGGACAGTAATTTCTGGAAAACAAGTTTATAAAACTACTGGAAGGAATACTTTCATGCCCATATGTTGGAAGATGCAATAGGACTGAATTACAAATTATGAGTTGGAGAGGTGTGTGATTGAAGATAGCTCTGTGCTTTGGCAGCTATGAAAGGCTACAGCATCTTCAGTGCCCCCAGTGGCCTGGTAGTCTTCACCAGAGAGACCAAGCTGACTTCTCAATACCAAGTTAAATGTTCAGATACCCTGAAAACAGACTAAGAATATTCCAAATACCACTTAATTTAATTTACACATAAGTACTGCCCTCTCTGATGAATAGTCACCCCTTGAGGGGGACTCCTGGGAGACATCAGGCTGCAAGAATTTTGCTTTTATGACTCTGGAAGGCAATGGGTTTAATTTTCACTTGCATAAAAGTTTGTTATTCTGTTTGCCATGAGAGAGACCATCTGAACCACTCCCAGTTTTGGTTTTGGTCCTTGGGGAATGTCCATTTGGTCATTTGTTGATATATGTGTTTACAAATGGACTGTTTTCCCACATGGGCTGCTGGAATGATTGCAGCTAAGAGCCCATGTCCAGGAGAGTTAGTTCATGTTATACTTTGGGAGGTCAGCTCTGAGGTTGCACATGGGAGGCCAGGGCTACACTCACCACTAGTGTGCCTAAATAAATTGTATATTCCAGGCACTGGGTGGTTTGCCCTAAATATAGCCAAGTTCTTTTTCATTATGTTTAAGAACAGTTTTAGAAACTGCAGGGAATGTAGGAGCTTTTCTTAGAAGTCAGTTATTCGAAACTGAGTTCAAAGTAGGCTAAAAGTGGCAGAGTAACTTCCTCATAAAGACCAAGACCCAGAGTAAGGTCAAGGTTAGAGCATTATACAACTCAACAACTAAAAACCAGACAACCCAATCCATAAACGTGCAGAACACCTAAAGAGACATTTCTCCAAAGGAGACACACAGATGAGCAGTGAGCACATGAAAAGATGCTCAGCATCACTGAGTAACGCTAGTCCAAACTACAATGAGGTACCACCTCACACCAGTCAGAATGACCATCATTAAAAAGTCTACAAAAAACAAATGCTGGAGAGGGTGTGGAGAAAAGGGCACCCTCCCACACTGTTGGGAATGTAAGTTGGCACAGCCCCTATGGAATACCATATGGCTGTTCCTTAAAAAACTAAAAATAGAGTTGCCATATGATCCAGCAGTCCCATTTCTGAAGATACATCTGGACAAAACTCTAATTAACAAAGATACGTGCAGCCTCTTAGTAAGCTCTAAAGGTACTCCATACCACTTTCAGCCTACCTTGAAGTATAGATTGGAAAATGACTCTTTTTGAGGTCATTTAACCAAAGTAGAGCCTACATACCATAACCTGCACAAATCTTGAGCATAGATTGATGAATTGTTACTTATCTCCCATGTGATTTCAATAAAAATTGAAGGCAAACCTGCCAAACACAGTTCTTACATGTATTCTGAAATTATTAATAAAAGAGCTACTTTTTTAGATTTTCTGATTGCTAACTGTGGTGTTGGAGAAGACTCTTGAGAGTCCCTTGGACTGCAAGGAGATCCAACCAATCCATCCTAAAAGAGATCAGTCCTGGGTTTTCATTGGAGGGACTGATGTTGAAGCTGAAACTCCGATCAATACTTTGGCCACCTGATGTGGAGAGCTGACTCTTTGGAAAAGACCCTGATGCTGGGAAAGACTGAGGGCAGGAGGAGAAGGGGACGACAGAGGATGAGATGGTTGGATGGCATCACTGACTCAATGGACATGAGTTTGGGTGAACTCCGGGAGTTGGTGATGGACAGGGAGGCCTGGCGTGCTATGATTCATGGGGTCACAAAGAGTCGGACACAACTGAGCGACTGGACTGAACTGAACTCTGGATAAAAGAACCCAAAGTAAACTTTTCTTTCTGTTTGTTCTGTCTTTCCATTTTGTGCTCTTACTTTGCAGGTGTTTTGAGCACCTGGTTGGGCAGATTACAGAGAATCCAGCCCTGCCTAACAACAAGAGAGGGAATATGGTCTTCTGTTAGTGGTGCCAGAGCGTATCCTCTGGGACCAAGGGGAGCTCACAGGAGAAAATCGGGCTAAAACATCTCTGAAAATTTCTTCTGTGTGTTGGATATGTTTTTTGGTAGCGCTTACTGGAAGCTACAGAAACTGTGGCTCTGAGCTCAAAACAATCAATAAATCAAAGGTAACAGCTGAGGAAGTTTCACAGCATTCCCTGGGAAACTTGGCTTCTTCAGTTCCTCTGCTATCACTTAAAACAGAGCTCTTTGTCTTTGGGATCGATGAGTAGGTATAAAGGCAATTTCAGAGCCAACTGTCAGATAAAGCAAACACAACTCATACCCTATCACGACAAGGTTGTGTACCACAGAGAACAGCTTTAAGATGAGCTTTGAGTAAAGTCAGATAAAGAAAAGCATGTTCCAGAAAAAAAGAGAGATTGAGAAGAAAAAACTCCACCTTACCTGAGAATAGAGGGATCAAAAGGAGTCCATGTCTGGTGAACACCGGCAAATCGTCCTGTTTCCATAATGACTTCTTTCTGTGATTGAATACAATGGCAACTTTAAGGGCAACTGCAATAACAGTTTCTCATGAAAAATTAACAAAGAATTTATGGAAATGTAGGAAAGTCCCAATGCAATTAGCTTAGATTTCTCTGGAGTCTGAGAAAAGCCTGGATAATTGCATGCAGAAACTGCATAAAGGAGCTATTTTCATTATCGCTGGATACAGAGGGTCCATTTTCATCACAATGGGATATAATGATGTTAAAGCTAACAGGGAGATATGTTTAAAAAGGTTATAACACAGTTTACCAAATGGTTTGATTTATGTAACTTTGCAGACAGAAATACACTTAAGATTACCATTAAGGGGACTGGAGAGGTTACCCTTGAAATTTCCAAAGGCTCCTATAGGATGAGAAAATATATGACCATTTCTGAAAGCTAATTGTACGTTACCACTAGGATGCACAAGGATGAATTTAATTTGTCTCAGGATTGAGGGCTGAATTGTCCTACAAGCTGGCACATGAATATCCATTCTGACTTGACTCTGTTGTAAATTGGCTATTATGGATGTTTATAGGTGCACTTAGGGCTGGGTTTCTCTCCCCAGATGTCTTTGAAACTCCAAGGTCCTGGCACCTTTTGGCAGCGGAAGCAACATTTGGAAAGCCCACAGAGCCCTGACTAGGCCTGCAGAGAGATTACATGTCCTTATTTAAATGTCATGATTTTCAGTTAAAATGAAATGAAGAACATCATCTTTTCTTCTGATAGTCATTCACAAGCAGTTTAATGACTCTTCCCAGTTTCAAGAATGCCATCTTCTCCTTGGCCATCAGTAAAGAAATAGAGAGAGAGATGTATAATACAGTGAGTTTTTATCAACCTCCAATGTCCTCTGCAATGTCACACACATAGCTCTGGATATCCTTGCTATCTATAAAAAACTGTAGTTAAGGCTGCACCTGGGATTCGAATGATTCCTGAAACCATTAAATAGATTCTTGCTAGCAAACCCTTGGAATATTAATAACTTTCGTTAGCCGCAGTGTCAAAAGGATCATACAGTCTTGATCTTATTTGGTAAACATTCTTTGTTTAAAGAAAAAGAAAGAAAAAAAAAGAGGAAAGGAAGAAGAAAGAGATTATTTGTTTCCAACAAAAGCCTCAGCAGAGGTCCTACTCTGAATGGACACTGCTGCCTGGGGACAAATGTCAACACAGTTCAAGCTTTGTTAAAAGGACTGAAAAGATTGGCAAGCCTGCACATGGGCACGCTTATGGCCAGCATTAAGAAAATCAATCTAAAATAACAAAACTGCATTCACATCACAGCCTGGCCAATACACTTCCAGCCGATGTGACAATCATATTTTGACAGTTGAGATAGCTGATAACGGATGGCAAAAGCAATTTCTCTTTGGTGTGGGACCTGAGTTTATGCAATTACAACTCCTCTCTGTTTGTCTGGGCCACATTAAATATGCAAAAAGCAGAAAGAGTAAACAGAAGCCAGTATTTTGGTATAATCAATGCAAAATGATGCAAGTCCCATCAGTATCATTCTAGTCTACTTTTAATTTTTATTCACTCCTGCATTTAATAATAGCCCTAAGAATAAATTAAAATTCCTGCAGTCCTTTTTGCTTCCCCACTTACCATCTTTTGCCAGCCTCTTTGTCATCCCCAATACATTTTTTAAAATCACATTATTCACCTGGTTAATGAAAGAAAGGAAGCAAGAATGAATAGAAAGCTTTGTTGAAAATGGAACTGGCATTTCACTCAAGCATTCTGAGTAGCTCTGACATTCAGCACCCTTGTACCTGAAACTTCGGGACATCTCCCATTCTGGCAGGTCAAATAGAGTTGTTCCTTGAGGGGATAGTTTAAAAGTACTTATAATGTGTTTTGATTTACAGATTATCAATTTTGCTGAGCAACAGAGAGACAATTTGAGAGTCGCATAAACAAATACATTCAACTGTGCTGTGGATTAACCTAAAGTGACACATTTATTTAAAAATCTGCCTAGTACTTGTCCTCATTGATTAAATGCCCTTAAGAAAGTAAGCCTGATGAAATAAAAGCCATTAAGATGCAGCACACCTCCTCCACTCCTTTTGATGGTTGACACATTCCCTAGAGTGGGAGATTGGATGGCTGATAAGCTAACGCTGAATTATAAGCACTTTGTGGAATGTCACTGGCAAATGAAAGATCTACTGTTTTGCTTGCAAAGCAACCATACGCCTTAACAGCACAAAAACGGACGCGGTGCAGAATTATTTTGTCCTCTGTGCTCAGCATACAAACGAACATGTACAGTACGTGTGCACGTTCATGGCCGAAATCAGCTCAGGGCCAGCAAGGCTTGTCCTGGCTACGGTCCCATTGATCATGAATAGAGAAGGGCTTGCCAAGAGCTTTGTCAGCATCGTCACAACTCCAGCAAGCATTGGGGCATTCTGCTGTGGCTTGTTACCTGAGCTTTTGCAGTTTGGGAGGGGAGAGTGTAAAGGGAGGGGAGTGACGGCCACGGTGCCAGGAGATTAGAGAGGTGAAATGGAAAACTCTTCTCTGTCTGGGAATTAGAGGCACAAACAACATTTGAGGTGAAGTGGGAGAGGTGCCAGATATGGAGTTCAAGTTATATCTTTCCTTACTTGTCTGATGGCCTTGAGAAAAATCACTTCAATTTGCTGAGCCTCCAGTTTCTTTAGCTGAAAAATGGGGCTAATAATGTTAGCTTTTTATTGGACTGTTGAGAGGATGGTGTGGAATAATGCACAAGAATGTGCTCTGTACCCTGGATAACAACACGCCAAGACCGAGGTCACCGCTCGGGAGGGAGGGAGCCAGGTCTTACTTCGTACACTGCCTCTGCCTCTGCCGCCTGTTTCTCTTTGGGAACTATTCCAGACTGGAACAGAAAATCCTAGAAGACCTGGAATACGGAAAACTTAGCACTCAATTAAATGGTGTAATGGATGTTCAAGAAAACTGGTGGCTCAGCTGCTAAAGACTCTGTCAGCAATGCAGGAGACCTGGGTTCGATCCCTGGATTGGGAAGATCCCCTGGAGAAGGGAATGGCTACCCACTCCAGTATTCTGGCCTGGAGAAGTCCATGGACTGTACAGTCCATGGGGTCACAAAGAGACACAGCCGAGTGACTTTCACTTTCATACTCTCTAAAATAAAAACAATGAAGGGTTCCCTAAAGTGCAGTGAAATACTAGTACATTTTGGATTTGCTTTGATGTCACATCAGAGAGTGGGCTTGAGAATATGCAAGCTCTCTCCTTTTTGTTGCTTCTTTTTATGAGTAACCAAACAAATATTTTTAAAAATCTTCAATGGGGAGTCAGTATTAGGACCGACATCTACATAAATATTTTTTCCTTCAAACCTTTGCCTCTGACTCTGCCGTCATGGTGGTAGCTTAGTCGTGTCCCCCTCTTTGTGACCCCAGGGACCATCGCCTGCCAGGCTTCTCTGTCCATGGAATTCTCCAGGCAAACATACTGGAGTGGGTTGCCATTCCCTTCTACAGGGGATCTTCCTGACCCAGGGATTGGACCTGGGTCTCCTGCATTGGCAGGCAGGTTCTTTACCATCTGAGCCACCAGGGAAGCCCCTGCCCATCAGAAATGGGTATTATTTCTTCCAAGTATTTTTAAACAGCATTATTTTTTCCAAAAGATCTTTGGGTTCAATGGGAAAGTATTCGGGGCTGGGCAGACCATGTCTACCTCTGTAGAGATCTCACAGAGGTTTCTCTCTGAGGAGGATTCTAGAGCATGCTATGGATGCCTTGCTCCAATCTGAAACTCTTGAGGGTTGATAGTATAGGCAGTCCTGTTTTACTCCTTGCAAAGTGGTGGCCTCACAGTGAACAATGAGTCTGGTTTTGGCTTAGTCAGCCGTTATCTGTGTTGCTATATTGTTCAGGATTTATCTCTTAACTTAAAAAAAATAATGTTGATAACTTCTAATACTGAGTACTTATTCATATTTCTTCATTTTCATAAGGGTTAATATATTGTATCTGCTATAATTCTCCTAGGAGTTTGACATACTGGGCTTTATTATCATCGTACAGGTTGAACTTCTTGCTCACAGTCTACAGTGGATTGATGTGAAAAGAGAGATCATAACCCAAATCTGAGTGACCCTGATTCCTGAGCCACATCTACTGGGCTCACCCCACTGGGCTGTTGAGAAGATGACGTGTGATCATGCCTGTGAAAACATCTTTCCTCTTCTTTAGAAGAATGTTTATTTATTTAAAAATTATGGAAGGAAATGCTTTCTTAAGAAAAATATAGAAAGCACAAAAGGAAGAAGAAAACTACTTATTACCCTAACACTTTTTATAAAAATGTATAAGGTCCAAGTCCCTCCCTTCCAACTGCTCCCCCGTTACTCAGAAGATAAACTCTTGTTAAGCTTTTGTGTGTGCACTTCCAGCCCCACCCCCTTGCGTTTTTTTAATGAGTTATTTGAAAAGTAGAAAACTCCAAGATGAAAGTCTGATTTTCCTGTTTTTGTGGCATGAAGGATCCAGACTGACCTTGAGCTTTCCTGCCTTTGACTGTGGGGCTTCTGCACAACCATCTGCCTGTGTGTCAGGAGCCGCTGTAGGGTGAGCGGTGGTCCCAGCTGGCCCAAGTGATGGGAAATGTATGTACTGACCTGTCTAGGCTTTTCGTCCTGGATTGTGTTTGTTTGCCTCCTTCCTTCTCTTCTCTCACTCTCCCTTTCCTGCTTTAATTCCTGACCCTGTTCTTGACTATCCTTCATCTTGATTTCAATGAAACACATTCTGAAGTGAAAGTGACCGGTGATGGGCGGGTGGGAGTGCTGACAGGAGGAAGAAATACTCCATTGCTATATTTAGGCAGCTGAGATTTTGTTCCTCTGATGTAGCGAAGTGCTTTAGGGTAGAACTGACCAATATGTTTAGTTGCTTCAGCAGATGTCCTATGGCTCCCAAGGGAATAAATCAGCTATGTGGGACCAGAGGGGGCTTGGGAGGCATCTTGGAATCTGGTGAATAGGTGGAAGGAGGGCCCTTTTTTATTCTCCAGGGCAGTGAACATGCCCCTGGCCAAGTCAGATCCCAGGCCTGGGCTTTAGCTGGACCTGAAGCCCTGATGACAGAGAAACAAATAGCAGCAAGGCTAGTTTTCAAAAGAGAATTGACGTGAATGCTCTTGATCAGATGGGGAGAATAATTCAGGGACATTTCTGCCATGAGGGCTGTTTTAGAAGGAAGTTTGGAAAGCTGTCGGGTGGAACTCAGAGCAGCCCCTTCTTGCTTGCCCAGACACTTGAGCGGCACTCCCTAAATTCTGACTCCTGGAGGGAGGCACTTCCTCTTTCAGAATAAGTGGGGCACCAAGTTAGTATGTTACCAAATGCAAGTTCTTGTGTCTACGCACAGTGAGGCTGAACAAACTGAAACACTGCAGTTTGGAGCAGAGGAAGGTTTATTGCAGGGACATGCAAGGAGATGGGTAGCTTGTGCCATGAAATCCCAGAGGGTTTCAGCAAGGTATTTTTAAAGGCAACATGAGACAGGAGTGTGGTTGGTTTTTGCAAATTTCTTGGTGCAGGAATCCTTTGTTTTTACAGCTGTCCATGTAGGTCAGGTTGTAATATTCCTGTAAACCTCCAACAAGACACGTTATTCTCTGTTTCGCAACTTACAAATGGAAAAGTGTGATACTCTTAATGGTCACAGCCTTGAGAATGGCCTATCCTGTATGCTTCATGCTATAGATGACATTCTTAACTGAAAGCAAAAACAATAGGGTGCAAAGATTAAAGTAAAACAGACAGATCTAATATGGAGCCAGATTTGTCCTTCCCTATTATAAGCACTGAATGGGGAAAACTGCAGCTCTATGACCTGAGTGCTTGGCTTTTGACATCTTGAGCTCTTCACTTCTTTTCTACACTTGACTGAACGTCTAGGTGTCACCTAGAACCCAGAAACTATTCCTGCTCTAATTGCCCTTTCATGTCCCATTTATAATATACTTTCATCTCTTCATAACTGGCTAAACACAATTTAAGCAAAATTTGGGCTTGTCCAGTTCATTCCATGTGGCTGTCATCGCCTGTTTTTCACATATGCAGAATACAGAACAGCTTGTACAGAATAACAAGGTAGAAATTCCAGTGAGAGGGGTTTGTCACTCGTGGCACCAGAAGCCATGAGGGGGAGGCTTTGAGTGTTTTATCAATGTCAGAAGCCAGAGATCGAATTACAACTTAATATGCACAGTTGGACATGTTTTATTATTTATAACACATACTTCATTTTTAACCTTCCTCTGAATGCTGTATCATGCTTCTAATGGGTCTCCCATCCTGCTCATCTCCCTCGCCAAACCTCCATCATTTCAAATGTGGTGAACTGCTGCTGCCAGGCAGGCTGGTGCACACGGAGCAAAGTACCAGCTTTCTCTTTAGCATCCTTCTCAAAAGTCTAATCCAGGTCTCTCAGCCAGGTATTCCAGAGCTGAGTAAATTGAAAACAAAAAGAAAAGCCATTTTGGAATCAATGTGTCAAAAGTGGAACTTGTACCCACTGAGGAGGCAGAAAGTAGAAAGCAGACTCAATCACCGAATATTTGTTCCTCAGATGCTGTGCCGGGTATTGGGAACACAGAGAGGGTTCCCTGCCCTTGTGGAGCTTACGGTCTTGGTAGGAAGATAGGCCACAGTGAGAAATTCCGGGGTAGAACTTAGGCTATAAATGATGTGAATAGTAACGTGGTGTGATAGAAAATAAGGAGTGAGGGGGAGGAGAGAGTTGCTGTTCAGTGATGCTCTCTACAAGAAGGCACCAATTAAGCAGATTTGAGTAGGTAAGTCAATTTCAAGGTCACTGCTATACCATTTTTAAACCTGGTCAGCAAGTCTCCAGCAGCTCATAATTATAATATTGATAATGAGGCAGAAGGCATGACATTCATCTGAGGAGTTTTCTTGGGAGATGTATTAACTTTCTAGAACTGCTATAATTAAGTACCACAGGCTGGGTGGCTTAAAAACAGAAACTTATGTTCTTGCAGTTCTAGAAGCAAGAAGTCTAAGATCCAGGTGTTGGCAGGGTTGGTTTGTTCCTGAGCCTCTTTACTTGGGTTTCCCAGGTGGTACAGTGCTAGAGACTCTGCCTGTCAATGCCAGAGGTGCAAGAGACATGGGTTGATCCCTGGGTTGGGAAGATTCCCTGGAATAGGAGATGGCAATCCATTCCAATATTCTTGCCTAGAAAATTCCTTGGAGAGAGAAGCCTAGCAGGCTACAGTCCATGGGGTTGCACAAGAGTTGGGCACAGCTGAGTATGCACAGCACACACACTCCTTGGATTGCATCAATGGATTGCCGTTTTTCCCCCATCTTCACATGGTCTCCCCCTCTGTGTGCACGTCTGTGTTAACCTCCTCTTCTGAGAAGAACACCTGTCATGTCAGATTAGGATCCACTCTAGTGACCTCATTTTAGCTTAATTGTCTCTTTAAAGACCTTGTTTCCAGATATTGTCGTCTCTAAGATGCTGGGGACTGGAAATTCATCATATGAGTTTTGAAGAGACACAGATCATCCCTTAAGGCAAGGAAGAGAACATCTGATTGTAGATCTTCCTATGGAGGCAACTTGGGAAATGTCTTAACTCCTGGTACCTTGTAATGTGCTGTGTCTGGCACCTAGGGAAAGGATGCCAGATGACACTTTGAGGATTACTTTGTCTTCCTCTGATGAACTGGGCTCCAGTGGTGTGCGTCCTGTCCTGAGTGAGTCTCCTGAGAACCTTGGCCTACAGACTCTTTGTTTAAAAGAAGTTTTACATCTATTATCTTCAAAATTGAGTGAATCTGACTACTATCTATGAAAAAGGATAGTTAAATATTTAACTAAATATATATTAAGTAAAAGTAATCTAGCTAAATATTAGAACAGTGACACTTGTTTTTAAGAAAATCTATTGATATAGTCATAATTTTGTACCACAAAAGGAAATCAATTGACAATTTACTGAAATCTGTGTGCTCAGTACTCTACTAAGGAGATCTGAAAGTGTACTAATTGATTTATTCTTTCTTTTATTCAACAAATATTTATTGAATCTTGACCATTGGTTTCATTTACAATGTCCATTTTTGAAAACGAATCTGCCAAGCCTAACCTAGCATGATCTATGCTGTTCTTGTAGACGTCACTCTGGTGCTTGCTGGAGGTGTGGTAATAATAAAACAGAGATCTGGATGCCAGAGGACTCTTCCTGGAAGATGAGCCCTTGAGCATGGGATTGGAGGGATGTGTAGTTAGAATCCAGAAGAGCAAAGGTAATGAGGGGAATGGAGAGCTAGTTGTGAATGTCTGGGGAAAGAACTAGACGGAGAAGGTGGGCTCTTGAGAGGAATGCTGGTTCCCATGCAGTTATTAGTGTGGAACCTGAGAGTCCATGTGTTTTTCCTCATGGACCTGATTAATAATATGAGTATCAGGGAAAAGGGCCTTCCCTGGTGGCTCAGTGGTAAAGAATCCACCTGTCAATGCAGGAGACATAGGTTCAATCCCTGGGTCAGGAAGATGCCCTGGAAAAGGAAATGGCAACCCAGTCCAGTATTCTTGCCTGGGAAATCTCATGGACAGAGGAGCCTGGCAGACTATGGTCCATGGGGTCACAAAAGAGTCAGTTACTTAGTGACTAAACAACATCAGAGGAGAGAACAAGATGGCAGAGGAGTAGGTGGACATGGAGTACCTCTCTCTCCACGGATAGATCAGGAGTACACCTTCAGACACAAAGCGCATGCTCTGCACCAGCTGAGAGCAGACAGGAGTACCTGAGCAGAGGAAAAGAATATACAGAACCATGCAACTCGGTAGGATGAAGGAACTAGGGGGAAAGCAGGAGTGTTAGTAGTGTTAGCAGTTCCCCCACCTGCCCTCAGCGGGTGGGGGAACTGAAGCAGGGGTCTGATCCCCACATCGAGGCAACTGTCTGAGTCAGAGAAGAAACACTGAAGGCTGAGAGTGAAACAGCTGATCTGTGGCGGCCTAAATGGAATGGGAATCAGTCCTTGCCCAGCCATACATACTTTGGACAGGCACTCAGATCCCCTGGAAGGGGCAGCAGCTGGGAGCTGGAGTTTTGGGATTATGGAGCGATCCCAGGGCGGGGGCTGCTATTGACTGCAGAGAGACAAATCGAGGGGAGGTGAGGGAGGAGAATGTGGTGGGAAATGCCTGTGGAGGAAAGCCAGGCAGCCATGGAAGTGAGGTGATACTGCTGAGTCAAGCGTAGGGGGTGGAGCCATCTCCATAGCCTCTCTCTCCCCTCAGGCAGCTGAACAATAGACAGGCTGGCCCATCAAAGGCCTGATGCACTGAACTAGAGTAGGACCCCACCCAGGGTGCTCCTTTAAGTGCCTGATGTGCCAATCTACAGAGTAGGACCCCAGCCAAGGGGGGCCCCTTTATGTGCCTGATGCTCAGAACAACACAGAAGGACCCCAGGCAAGGGAGCCCGCTAAGTGCCTGAAGGGGTGGACCTACGGAGAAAGACTGGCCAAAGAGGCCTTCTGATCGCCAGCTACAGGAGACTTGAATGAGTGAATTTATCAATTTGAGGATAATTGGGAAGATTTTGTTTGAATAGATTCTTTCCAGAATTTGTAGTAATGATATTTTTGGAAATCAGATAGAAAATGCATCAGTAAATTCTCGTTCATGGTGATAATATCTAGGTGAAGTTCTAAAGTCTGTTTGGATGCTGGCATCACAAAATGTGACACATGAGAGGGGCTATGGAAGGTATCTTTTGTGCATTGCTTAAATGGAATGTTACTAAAAATGCGTGAGAGAGTGGATGAGAGAGAAAGAGTGATAAGTTATTCTTCTCATAGAACTGAATTTTGCATTAAAGGAAAATGAGCACCCGGACCGTTCACCAAGAGTACCAAAATAGCGTTTTCAAAACTGCTCTCACCTGTAGCAGTGGTGTCATGGGATCAGATTAGTCCGTTGCAGAAGCTCAGGCCTGGCAGAGATGGGAGTGCAGACCACTGCAAGCTGTAAGCATCCATAGGGGCCGAAGGCTCTCCCTCGGCCTACGGGTTCCCAGTGAACTGAGACTCACACAAATCAAAGAAGTTCCGTGAGAGGCAGGCAAACATGCAGGAAGAACTTCTGAATCTTAGGAGATTTCAGCTGCGTCTCAGAAGATCAGTCCAAAGACTTTGAGACAGATGCCACTTGGATGGAAATACTAAGAAACAAAAACTCTTTGGAAAAGAAAAATCACTTCTGCCGTGAATTATAACTAGAGATGGAGGAGGATTGTACTAGTGATTGTTTTTACCTGCAAATGAATAACATCTAGAGACAAAGTAACTGAAGATAAAACATGTACATTTAAAATCTATAAGTATAAAACTCATCTAAAATGTTTAACAAGTTAATTTAATTATGTTACATCCTTATGATTATAGGGTTAGTTGCTAAATGTTACATTTTAAAAGAATTCTAAAAGACATGGGAAATGCTTCTGACACCATAAATTAAAAAGCACTTTACAAACTATGTAAGAATTAAAAGACAGGATTGAGTAAAAATATGTATAGGAGAAAGACCGAAGTCTCAGCCACCAAAATGTTAATGCTGGTATTTTAATGTGTATTAGCTCCCCTGGAGAAGGGATAGGCTACCCACTCCAGTATTCTTGGGCTTCTTTTGTGGCTCAGCTGGTAAAGAATTTGCCTGCAATGCAGGAGACCTGGGTTTGATCCCCGGATTGGGAAGATCCTATGGAGAAGGGAAAGACTACCCACTCCAGTATTCTGTCCTGGAGAATTCCATGGCCTGTATAGTCTGTGGGGTCGCAAAGAGTAAGACATGACTGAGTGACTTTCACTTAATATATGTGGACATGTATACGTTTGGGGGGACTAAAGCCAACTTTTGTTTATCCTTTATGCTTTCCTTAAAACATTTGAAGTATGAAAATTTCAGAGAATCAGAGAACTTAAGAAAATCATAGAACTGACACTTCTGCACCTGTCACAAAGGAGAAGCAGATGTTAGGGTGTCATATTTCCTTCAAATCTCTCTTTAAAATGTACAGGAAATTCGCATTACAGATAGCAGCTCTGTCCCATTCTTACCTCTTCCCCCACCTTCCTTTGCAGAAGTAGATGGGAATTTCTTCTTTGATACCTTTTTGCTTGGATGCATGCTAGATTGATTCAGTCGTGTCTGATGTTTGCGATACTATGTCTGTGCCAGACTCTTCTGTCCATGGTATTCTCCAGGCAAAAATGCTGAAGTGGCTTGTCATTTCCTTCTCCAGGGGATCTTCCCGACCCAGGGATTGAACTTGCGTCTCTCACATCTACCTTTATTGGCAGGAAGGTTCGTTGCCACCAACACCCCCTACAGATATTACATTTTCCAAGTATTGCTATGTGACTAAATTCTGGCCAGTGGAATTAAAGCAGAAGTTATATACACAACTTCCTGGGAGATTCCTTAAAGGAAGGGGGTGGGGAAGTTGGTCTCCCTCCCTTTCCTTTTTTGTGCCGGTTGGACTGTGGTTTTCCTGGTAGGAGCTATCTTGGCCACCAGGCAGCATCTATGTGTTAAGGCATGTGGAACTATAACACAGAAAAACACTGGTTGTCATGTTTGCAGAGTTGCCATTTCAACCCTGAGTAGTTTACCTGAACTTTAGTTTGACAAAGAAATGAAATTGTAATTTATTTGTCATTATCATTTTAGATTTCTTGTTATTAGCATCCTAAGCTAATCCATTTAGTAGGCTGTGTAGCATTCTCACATATGTCTTGTGTTTTTACCACATGTGTGTGTATCCTAGCCAGTTTCCACACTGTGTTAAGATTATAACTAGATGGTATCATACTGTGCATATCTTTTTATAACTTAATTTTTAAAAATATTTGACAAGTTTTTTTAATATTTATCCATGTTGATATTTATAGTTCTTTAAATTTTTTGTTTTGTTTTGTTTTTAGTTCTTTATTTTGACTGTACTAGTCCCCAAGTTACCTCTTTTCCTACTGAGAAACAGAGATGATTGTTTTCATTATTTTTCTGTTGCAAAAATACCACAACAAACATCTTTGTACGTGTTTTGGGTGTAAAAGTGTGAGAATTTCTATAGGGTGGATAGCTAGCGGTAGAGTTTCTGGATTACAAGTATATACATCTTTAGCTGTACTAGGTTTTGTCAAAGTGACTGCAACAAGCAGTATATAAGAGTTTCTATCTCTGTGTTTCCTGACCAATGTTTGGTATTATTGGGCTTTTCGGTTTTTTCCTGTTTGATGGACGAGAAATGACATTTTATTATCAGTTTCAACTTCTCCATTTTCCATAATGAAAATGTTATCACTTTTGTAGTGAGGAAAGATAAACTTTCAAATACCTCTCTGCTTGAATCTCAGGATACACATTAAGTGGCTTAGGGAGTCTAGACATATATCCAGAATAAGTGGGGAATTGTTCTCATCCGTATGGTTCCCTCTCTTAGCTCATAGAGGTGGTGGTTGTTCAGTGACTCAGTCGTGTCTGACTCTTTGCGGCCCCATGGATTGCAAAACTCCAGGATTCCCTGTCCTTCACCATCTCCCAGAGTTTACTCAAACTCAAGTCCATCGAGTCAGTGATGTTTATTATTCTAGAAATACTGTGTACATTAACAGAGGACAATAAAGAATTTGTTCTGCTTTAACAGTTTTAAAATGAGAGCTTCAAAATCATGGTACTGAAGCCCAGCTGAATTGGTGACCTGTGACTCTGTGTTTCTGGGTACCTTGCCAAAAAATTGTCTTGTCGGCTCCCCTTTGAAAGTAAAAGTGAAAGCCACTCAGTCGTGTCCGACTCTTTGTGACTCCATGGACTATACGGTCCATGGAATTCTCTAGGCCAGAAAACTGGAATGAACAGCCTTTCTCTTTGCCAGGGCGTCTTCCCAACCCAGGGACTGAACCCAGGTCCCCTGCATTGCAGGTGGATGTTTTACCAGCTGAGCCACAAGAGAAGCCCAAGAATACTGGAGTAGGGAGCCTGTCCCTTCTCCAGTGGATGTTCCCAACCCAGGAACTGAACCAGGGTCTGCTGCATTGCAGGTGGATTCTTTACCAACTGAGCTATCGGGAAGCCCTCTGTTGCCCCTTTAGGCAAATCTAACTCCTTGGTATCACCTACTCCTCCAAAATATTGAAAGTGGGAACAGAATGGTTTGGCTTGATCTCCCTTCTCCCCCACGATGTCCTTAGTGACTCTCCTATAAGTGAATTTGTGCCCCCCTTCTTCTATTTCCAGGGACACCCCCAGCCCATCTGTCTTCCCTTGTCCTCCCATCCCCTGCCCCCACTGATGCCCTGTAGCTTGAATCAATTTCCTACAGACCATGGACTTGAGCCCAGCTGACAACTTATCATGCTAAATTGCTATCTCGAGGTGGTCGCTTTCTGAAGGACATTTGTACTTTAATAAGGAGCTCTGGAAGACTGAACTGCTTCTGAGAAAGGTCTAAATCATTTTGGATGGAACTTAAGACACCTTGATAAATGAAAGAGGTAAAGGTTGGGGGCTTAGAATCTTCGGCAGGTGCTCAAATGACTTCATGAAATTTATTAACATGAATTCACTTCAGAATATTTGGCTGGGCACTTTAACAAAAAAAACACATGAATGTAGTATTCAAGTCTTTCGAAGACAGTATTTGACAAAGCATATGTTTATTTCTAGATCTGCAAGATAAAATTCTAGCAAGGATGGAAAAAGCCACTTCTGTGAAAAATTTCTGCCTGAGCATACTCGTACTCAAAAAAATGAATTGCACTGGAGAAATTTACACAGGTGAAGACAGACAGCTGCTTAGGAGTGCAGACTGCTAAGCACAGTTCAGTTCCGTTCAGTCACTCAGTCATGTCCGACTCTTTGCAACCATGAATCGCAGCACGTCAGGCCTCCCTGTCCATCACCAACTCCCGGAGTTCACTCAGACTCAAGTCCATTGAGTCCGTGATGCCATCCAGCCATCTCATCCTCGGCTGCTAAGCACAGCAGGAGCCAAAGTGTTTAGATTGCCTGAAAGCCAGGTGACTAGATCAGGGGAAACTCAATGGTTCTATGGATGGATACATTTGGAGAGAGTAAAAGTTTTAAGATCAATAATGATCAGATCAAATCTCAGCAATAAGGAAAGGATTCTAGAGACATTGAGCCAAATCTGTTAGTTGGTGTGGAGAGACTAAAAATTAGGAATTAGGAAACTTAGTTGCTGGACCCAGTTCTGCAGCAAACTAGCCATGTGTTCTTGGGTCTTTCTAGGTCTTGGGACTCTAAAAACGTTAAGGTTGGGCCGTATAGAACTCTATGAGGTCTCCCAGCTCTAACATTCTCTTATTCAGAACTAGGTCTGGGTCACATTTTTGACAGCTTGAAACAGGAACCAGGTAATCTGTAACTGTTAGCAAGGTATTATAAAAATAGCATCGATTCTAGAACCTGTAGAACAAAGATAACAGCTAACGTATTGTATGGCAGCAGCATTTACATACGGGCTTCCCTGGTAGCTCAGCTGGTAAAGAATCTGCCTGCAATGCAGGAGGCCCCAGTTTGATTCCTGGGTTGGGAAGTTCCCCTGGAGAAGGGGTAGGCTACCCACTCCAGTATTCTTGGGCTTCCCTGGTGGCTCAGACAGTAAAGAATCCACCTGTAATGTGGGAGACTTAGGTTCGATCCCTGGTTTGGGAAGATCCCCTGGAGGAGGGCATGGCAACCCACTCCAGTATTCCTGCCTGGAGAATCTCCATGGACAGAGGAGCCTGGCAGGCTGTGGTCCATGGGGTCACATATATTAAAGTTCAATTTGCATAATGACCCCATGAGATAAGTACGATTCTTATACCCCGTTTTTAGATGAGAAAATCAAGGCTCAGGGAGATTTAATAAAATCTTCCAGCTCTCTAAGTTTTGTTAGATCCCTGAGAGTTAGTGCAAGTCTCTATGACAGTGTTGCCTGTGAAATGGAAATAACCAGATCTTCTCTTTATATCTCATAGGGTTCTGGTAGATATCAGGTGGAACCACGCTTGTAAATTATTTTTGAAATGGCTTTTGTGTTTTATTTATATAGATGTGTAACATCATTAATGATTTGCTTTAGAAGACGGATCATATATGCTTAAGCCTCAGATGTAGAATGGCAGTGACAATGAATGAAGGAGCTGGTGCTTTGTCTCAGGAGCTTTTTCCTTTACCTATTGCTGGAGGTGGGGAGGTGTTTACTACGTATGTATTTTCTCCTGTTCCCAGAGATGGAAAATGTACGATTTTGTTTATATAACCAGGGCATCCATCTATCTATCATATCTGTCATCTGTATCTGTCTTTCTATCACCTATCTATCTGTCTGGAAGAACTATACCACAGGTACAATTGTTCTTCTAAATGGATGTGATTGAGGCCAGTGGGATCCTCATATGACATCCTTTAGAAAGATGTCTTATTGTTTCTAGAAGTACAAATCAGAAACACCAAGAGTGACATTATTTAAAACCAATTTTGGTCTAAAGTAATTTAGATATAATAATCCTATCACAATTTTATTTTTCCTGTGAAATGATAGAAGTTTCTTTTGTGAAAAGAGAAAAGCAAACATTCTAGAATGTATAGCTGAACCTTCAACCAGATTAGCATAGTCCTCTTTTCCATGCCTCAAAGGCCACCTGCAAAAATCTTAAAAAGTTATAGGCTTGTACTTATTTTTTCAAGTCTAATGAAACTTGGAAACATTCATATAAAGAGGTTTTATATAAATCAGCTTTAGTTTAAAAAGCTTCCAAGGGCAAAGCAGTGATATGAATGTCCTGTGGTTTGTTGTGTGTTTAGACTTTTTCATTAAAAGGGGAAAACGTATAAACCATAGGCTTTTAGTGTTTACAGTTTATTGCAATTTGTTCATACAAGTTTAATTATTCCAGAAATCAGGGTTCTGGTGTGGGTCACTGCTACGTTTATAGCTTTTCTCATGTGAATTCCTGAAAGCGTGTTTGTTTTATTCATAGCATTTTTATTTACGTAATATTTGACACATATGAAAAATACACACATATATTACACTTAGAAGTTTGAATAAAACTATAAGAAACATCTGTGAAATAAGAAACATCTGTAAAAAAAAGAAACATCTGTGAAGTTACCTGTTTTTCCTTATACTGTTATTAAAGGTAACCACTCTGGACTTTTTGTATTATTCATTCCTTTGCTTTTTTCTTTAAACACCTTTTAGTTCAGTTCAGTCACTCAGTTGTGTCTCACTCTTTGCAGCCCCATGAACTGCAGCACGCCAGGCCTCCCTATCCATCACCAACTCCTGGAGTCCACAGAAACCCAGGTCCATTGAGTCGGTGATGCCATCCAACCATCTCATCCTCTGTCGTCCCCTTCTTCTCCTGCCCTCCATCTTTCCCAACATCAGGGTCTTTTCCAACGAGTCAGCTCTTTGCATCAGGTGGCAAAAGTATTGGAGTTGCAGCTTCAACATCAGTCCCTCCAATGAACACCCAGGACTTATCTCCTTTAGGATGATTGGTTGGATCTCCTTGCAGTCCAAGGGACTCTCAAGAGTCTTCTCCAACACCACAGTTCAAAAACATCAATTCTTCTGTGCTCAGCTTTCTTTATAGTCCAACTCTCACATCCATAGATGACCACTGGAAAAACCATAGCCTTGACTAGACGGACCTTTGTTGGCAAAGTAATATCTCTGCTTTTTAATATGCTGTTCTAGGTTGGTCATAACTTTCCTTTCAAGGAGTAAGCATCTTTTAATTTCATGGCTGCAATCACCATCTGCAGTGATTTTTGGAGCCCAGAAAAATAAAGTCAGCCACTATTTCCACTGTTTCCCCATCTATTTCCCATGAAGTGATGGGACTGGATACCATGATCTTACTGAGATATAATTCATATACTATACCCTTCACCCATTTAACAGGTATAATTTAAATTTTTTAAGATATTCACAGTAGTGCAACTATCACCACAGTCTGTATAAGAACATTTTCATCACCCCCAAAAGAAGCATGTTACCCATTAGCAGTTATGACCCTTTCATCCTCAACTCCCCAACCTCCCCTTTAAAATACACTCTTCTGTTGAATTTGCCAGGGATTGGTTTCAGGACCTTCCATGGTTATAAACGTTCATGGAAGCTCAGGTCCTATATGAGCCTGGCATGGGTACTCCTAGTTCCACAGTCATAGATTCAACAAGTTGCTGATGGTAACATAGGCAAGACTCCTTGGCTGGTGGAATCCAGAGAGGCATGACCTGCAGATAGGGAAGGCTGACCTTGTGTCATTTTATCAAAGATGTACTTGCACATATGCTTTTATCATAATATAGATTTAGCTTTGAATTTATTTGAACTTAATATACTTTTTCTTGTACTTGATGTACTCTTTTTTTCATTCAGTGTAATATTTCTAAACACCATGTTCTTGTACAGAGTTACAGTTAACCCATTTTCAAAAGTGTAATTTCTCTATGTAGATAAAATAACAGTTGATTCATATCTTTTGCATAAATTTGATTTCCTACTCTCTTTTTGCTACAGTCCCTCTGTTCTGAATGATTTTGTCCATCTCACCAAGGGCACACGTGCAAGGGATTGTCTGGCATCTAGTTGGCACCGTAAATTGCAAGTTTAACTTTACAGAATAATGCAAAACTTCATTGCAAAGTAGTTATAATTCATACTTTCATTAGTTGAGTGACGGGTTCTTTCTCCATGTTCTTGCCAGCATTTAGTGTTATTAGATTTCTTGACTCGTGTGATGGAGGCAAAATGGGGTGTTGTGTTTTAGTGTTTTCCTGAGTGAGAATGAGGTTGAACTTTTCATACATTTATTTGTAATTCTTTCTCCTCTTCTCTAAAACACCTGTTCGTATCTTTGCCTGATTTTTCCCTCCCCCCACCCCGTTTGGCTACTTGTCTTACTAAGGAAATGACAACCCACTCCAGTGTTCTTGCCTGGAGAATCCTAGGGACGGGGGAGCCTGGTGGGCTGCCGTCTGTGGGGTCGCGCAGAGTCAGACACGACTGAAGCGACTTAGCAGCAGCAGCAGCAGCATACACTTCAAACACCAATCCATTTTGGGATTATATATGCGGCAAATCCTCCTCCAAGTTTCGAGTTTATGCCTTTGTTTTTCTTCTTGTGCTTGCCTCCCATAAATTATCATTTACTTTATGTATTCATGAATTTCTATAATGGTTAAAATTGGAGATTTGTTGATGCTTATTTTAATGTATCCATGTGGTCACATTTTTGATAAATGTGCCCTGTGTAGTTGGGAGATCTCTAATTGTTGGGTACATGTCCTGTTTATATTCTTTAAGTCAAGTATGTAATTTTTAATTTTGTATATTTATCAGAGTTTTGGCAGTTTGAGCTATCAGTAACGGTAATATGCATGTTCAAATGTTTCTTTATAGTGATGGATTTGCTAATTTTGTCTGTAGTCTTACATTTTGTTATTTTATATATTTTGAGTCTTTTGGCAGTCCACTCCAGTAGTCATGCCTGGAGAATCCCATGGACAGAGAAGCCTAGTACACTACAGTCCACGGGGTCGCAAAGAGTCAGACACGACTGAGCGACTTCACCTTCCTTCAGTATAGAACTGGTGGAGAAGGAAATGGCAGCCCACTCCAGTATTCTTGCCTGGAGAATCCCAGGGACAGAGGAGCCGGGTGGGCTTCTGTCTACAGGGTCGCACAGAGTCGGACACGACTGATACGACTTAGCAGCAGAGTCTTTATTGGTATAGGTAATTTTTAAATTTTTCATGTTTCTATTGAGGTGACTCTTATCATAGTGACATTCTTTGTTTCAAAAATATGTATTTCTTAAGTCCATTCTTTTCTGAGTTACTATACTTCTGCCTTCTTTGATTCATGTTGACTTTGTATATTTTTCCTCCTTTTACTTTCAGCTTTATCAACTTTCATCCTTTTACTTCCAACATTACCATATCCTCATTTTAGTGAATAGTGTATAATATGTTATATATATTCCTAGCTGAAAAATTCAGTTCATTGACATTTATTTTTATTTCTATCATTTTACTTTGTAGTTTTTCTATATCTTGACTTTTGTGTTGCTCTTTCTTCAAATTGTTTATTTGTTTTGTTTTCTTATTCTATTTTTCCTTCCACTTGTTGGGAAGCTATAGACTATGTTTATTTTTTTAGGGTAACACTTAAAATTCACTATATTTATCTTAACAAGGTGCAAAGGCATTCTTACCTAAATGCTTTTCCAAACAATGCAAGAACTTTGAAATATTTGATATCCTGATAGCCTGCCTCCAGATTACCTTCTTATTTTGTCTATTATTTTAGACATGAGCATCATTATTATTTAATACAGTTTTCTTAGACTTACATCCATGTATTTCCGTTTCTTCTTTTTTTCCCCGTTTTCTTTTCACATCTTAGATATTCTGTATTGAACAGTTTCTTTATTTCAGGAAATATGGAAACAAATCTCCTACAAGTAAAAGTGTGCTGAGTAAGCTCTGTTAGTACTTGTTTCTTTGCTCCTGCTAAGTAGCTGCAGTTTGGTCCGACTGACACTGTGTGATCCTATGGACTCTAGTCGCCAGCTCCTCTTTCTCTGGGATTCTCCAAGCAAGAATACTGGAGTGGGTTCCATTTCCTTCTCCAGGGGATCTTCCCAACCCAGGAATCAAACCTGGGTCTCCTGCATTGCAGGCAGATTCTTTACCATCTGAGTCACCAGGGAGGCCCATTTGTTTATTTAAACATATCTAAGTTTTATTCTCATTCTTAAAAGATTACTTGCTAATTTTATCCTCATTCTTAAAGGATGATTTGCTGGACATTTTGTTTTAGGTTCATGTTTATATCCCTTAGCATTTGGACGACATTCTTTCACTATCTTTTAACATTCATTACTGTTGTCGAGAATTTTCCTGTCCATCTAATTGTTTCTACACAGGTGATAGACCTTTTTCTTTATATACTTTATTATCCTTTATTTTGGTATTGGATCATTGGTATTTTGCTACCATATATCTTCCCTGGTGGCTCAGATGGTAAAGAATCTGCCTGCAATGCAGGAGACCCAGGTTTGATTCCTGGGTTGGGAATCCCCTGGAGAAGGAAATGGCAATCCACTCTAGTATTCTTGCCTAGAGAATTAAATGGACAGAGGAGCCTAGCAGGTTACAGTCCATGGGGTCGCAAAGACTGGGACACAACTGAACCATAACACTTTCACTTTTTTCCATTGGTATTTTGCTGTTTTGCTACCATGTAAATAGGTGAGAATTCATTTTCATTTATACTATTTGATGAGAGTTTTGCATGCTATATGTGAAGAATTTTGCCTTTCACCAGTTACAGATGTTGTTAGATATTCTCTTCTTAAATATTGCCTTATCATCTATTCTCATTCTCTTCTTCTGAGAATAGAGTTAAGTGATTTCTTAACCTTCTCATTTTATCCTCCACACTCCATCCTCTCTGTTCTACACTGTAACTTTTAAATATCTGTCACTCAGTTTACTAAATTTTTTAAATATATAATCTGCTATCCAATATTTTGATTTAATTTAAAATTTTCATGCTCACATTTTTATTTCTAAAAGTTTGGTTTGATTCTTATTGAAATCTTCCTGATAATTTTGTAAAGATTCTTGTTGCTTGCTATTGTTTAAAAACATAACATATTACAGAAAGCATTTCATACATATTTTATCTTCTCTATCTTAGAATTATTTTTAAATGGAAATTATCAGGACACTGATTTTTTTTTTTTTTTTCGTGCTGAATTCACTTATAGCTGTCGATTCCCTGGTGGCTCAGACAGTAAAGCATCTGCCCGCGATGCGGGAGACCCAGGTTCGATCCCTGGGTCTGGAAGATCCCCTGGAGAAGGAAATGGCAACCCACTCCAGTACGCTTGCCCAGAAAATTCCATGGATGGAGGAGCCTGGTGGGCTCTAGTCCATGGGGTTGCAAAGAGTTGGACATGACTGAGCAACTTCACTTACTCACTCACTTATAGCTACTTATTTCCTTGTGTGTCTGTTGATTTTTGTTGCTTTTGTTATGAGCTCCTATTTAGTTCAACTTAATCCTTAGGAAGTGAGAGTTGGACTGTGAAAAAGGCTGAGTGCCGAAGAATTGATGCTTTTGAACTGTGGTGTTGGAGAAGACTCTTGAGAGTCCCTTGGACTGCAAGGAGATCCAACCAGTCCATTCTGAAGGAGATCAGCCCTGGGATTTTTTGGAAGGAATGATGCTAAAGCTGAAGCTCCAGTACTTTGGCCACCTCATGCGAAGAGTTGACTCATTGGAAAAGACTCTGATGCTGGGAGGGATTGGGGGCAGGAGGAGAAGGGGAAGACAGAGGATGAGATGGCTGGATGGCATCACCGACTGGATGGACAGGGAGGCCTGGTGTGCTGCGATTTATGGGGTCGCAAAGAGTCGGACACAACTGAGCAACTGAACTGAACTGAACCGAACCCTTAGGAATTATGGGCGCCTAAATTGGGAATGGTTTCTTTCAGGGAGGATTTGCCTTTGCTACTCCTTAGAGCTGAGAGTAGAGTCCCACCAACCTGAGACCCCTTAGGTTATTTGGAGGATCCACATTAATGCACAATAATTTTCCAGATTTAGCTCTCCCAACGAGAAGCCTTCACAAAACTTCACTACCCAAACCCTATACTAAAAATCAGGTTGACTCCAGATTTTGTGTTCTTATCATACATTCTTCCAGCTTTGATATCAGCTTGCTATTCCTTTTCTACTTCTTTTTGTCTTCCCTTTAAGATTTTCTGTACTTTGTTGTTCTCTGCCTTACTTGAAAAACTTGTTAGAGTTCATCTAGGGTCAGTGTGTTCCTAGTCCTCTGGATTGCCAAAGTCTGATATATCCAGGTCATGTGCACTTAGTAAACAACAGCTTTCGAGATCTTTATTTTCACGCACACTTTTAGGCACTCATCATGTGCCTGGCTCTGTGTTAAGTGCTGTAGGAGACGTAATTTTGCTCTTGAGAACTTGGAATCTGGTAGAAAAAAAGGTCATGTATACGAGAAATTATTCTACAAGGCAGCATGAAATATGTGCTAAAATAGGAGCACAACCATGGTGCACAGCAAAGGCTAAGGAGTGGCAGGCTCCACTCCCACTGGGAGAAGCTGTGAATTGTGAGGCTCTCAGGATCAAGCTCATGCATTGAATATAAGCTTCCATTTCATAACCGTCCAAGGGTGTACAGCTGGGCAGGAGTTAAATCAATCTCTTTCATGTTAAGAGTGACTGATGTGAAGGGCACAAGCTTCCTGCAGAAATCTGAGGGAATATTCCAGACAGTCCATGCTGCTCTTCTAGTCACAAACCTACACTTGTACTGGGAAATTATTTAGAAGGTGCATGGTTGAAAGAAGGTGGAACACTTAGGTATTTCACATATTTTTTGGGGAAAAAAATAGCCAGTGCTTAGCTGCTCTAAATGGGGTCCTCTAATGTGACTACTGTTTGTATACTGGTGTTTTCCATTATAATCCTATTTAAGAGGGTTGTAACTTGACTGTAAAAATTTTCTCTAGGTGAAAACTTGGCATACCAGAGTGCTCCCTTTGAATAACGGCTGTTTTAAAAGAGAAACAAACTAATTTGGTTTACATTAACCACTTTTTTTGGAATTCAGCAGACAAAGCCCTTAGTGTTATAGATGTTAGCATTCTTTACTGCATGAAAGTTGGAACAAACAAACACCAAGAATCAAACTTATTTGTCTTCTTAATGTGCAAAACAAATATCCAATTTTAGATAAGTCTTCATGTGATATGCCGAAAACTACAATGCCAAAGCTGTTTAATGTCTACTAAAGGAAAGAGTGTGTTCTAAAATTTTAAGAACAGATGCGGTTGTAAGAAGCCAGATGGCTAAAGTATAACCCCATGTATGGAACTACCAAGAAGCAGGCAGCAGTTTTATTATTTCTGCTGCATTAGGTGAGCTCTACTGAGGCAGAGAATTACATAGTAAAAACCCCAGTGATGATCAGAAGAATCAATATATTTAATACTAAGCGATTATGCTTGGCATTAAAGAACTAGAAGGAGACACTGAGGGCTAGAGAAGGATGTTCCACTTGAAGGCAGTCACATGCTGCATAAGACACTTGAGCCTCAGTTGGAGCTGCTGTTTACTTGGTAACCTCAGTCTCCAGGTCTCTTTTCTTGAGGTGCTGAATATTGAATATAATTCTAGTGACTAAAACTGCACACTCTTGGATATGAATAACTGACTTGAGAAGACATCTGGTCTACCCCTGAAGCATGCATTGGCTCTTCTGTATCCAGAGTGAGCTGGTATTTATATCTACAAGATGGTGCTTTTCTAAGAATTCTGACAGATACATTTGATTTTATGTGGTCAATTTTCAGCTTACTGCATGGCTGTAGACTGTAACTGTGGAGTGAGACATGACTCTCTGAGCTGTGAGAGTGGCTCACAGCGTCAGGAAGTAGAAGAAAGTTTTGTTGTTGTTCAGTCACAAAGTCAGGTCTAACAATTTGTGACCCCATGGACTGCAGCATGCCGGGCTTCCCTGTCCTTCACCATCTCCTGGAGTTTTCTCAGATTCATGTCCATTGAGTCAGTGATGCCATCCAACCATCTCATCCTCTGTTGCCCTCTTCTTCTCCTGTCCTCAATCTTTTCCAGCATCAGGGTCTTTTCTAGTGAGTTGGGTCTTTACATCAGGTGGTCAAAATGTTGGAGCTTCAGCTTCAGCATCAGTTTTTTCCAATGAATATTCATGGTTAACTGCCTTTAGGATTGAGTGGTTTGGTCTCTTTGCAGTCCAAGGGACTCTTAAGCACCACAATTCAAAAGCATCAATTCTTTGATGTTCAGCCTTCTTTATGGTCCAACTCTCAAATCTGTACATGACTACTAGAAAAATAACTATGTCTCTGCTTTTTAATATGCTGTCTAGGTTTGTCATAGCTTTCCTTCCAAGAAACAAGTGTCTATTAATTTTATGGCTGCAGTCACTGTCTGCCATGATTTGGAACCCAAGAAAATAAAATCTGTCGCTGTTTCCACTTTTCCCCTTCTATTTGCCATGAAACGATAGGATCAGATGACATGATGTTCGTTTTTAGAATATTGACTTTTAAGCCAGCACTTTCACTCTCCTCTTTCACCCTCATCAAGAGCTTTTTAGTTCCTTTTTGCTTTCTGCCATTAGAATGGTATCATCTGCATATCTGAGGTTGTTTCTATTTCTCCCAGCAATCTTGATTCCAGCTTGTGAGTCATCCTGCCTGGCTTTTGATAATGTACTCTACATATTAGTTTAATAAACAGAGTGACAATGTACAACCTTGACGTACTCCTTTCCCAATTTTGAAGCAGTCCATTGTTTCATGTCTGACTCTAACTATTGCTTCTTGACCCACATACAGGCTTTTCAGGAGACCAGTAAGGTGGTATGATAGTCCCATCTTTTTAAGAATTTTCCAAAGTTTGTTGTGATTCACAATCAAAGGCTTTAATGTAGTCAATGAAGCAGATGTTTTTCTGTAATTCCTTTGCTTTTTCTATGATCCAACAGATGTTGGCGATTTGATTGCCAGTTCCTCTGCCTTTTCTAAATCCAGCTTGAACATCTAGGAGTGCTACATGTTTTACATCTTTACATACTGTTGAAGCCTAGCTTGAAGGATTTGGGGCATTACCTTGCTAGCAAGAGCAATGAATGCAATTATAGCTGTTTAAAATTACAGAGTTAAAGAGGAAACTAGAGAAATGGAGAGCTGATTAGTGTTTGCCAGGGGTTGAGGAGGAGGTCTGGGGCAGAAAGTGAGTGTGGCTATAAAAGGGCAACATAAGTGCTTCTTATGGTAATGGAAGTATATTTTGACTGTATCAATGTCAGTTTTTTGATGGTGATACTGTACTCTAGGTTATTTATTTATTTATTGAAGGATAATTGCTTTAAAGAATTTTGTTTTCTGTCAAACATCAATAAGAATCAGCCAGAGGTACACCCATGTCCCCTCCCTCCCGAACCTCTCTTCTATCTCCCTCCCTATCCCACCCTCTAGGTTGTTACAGAGCGCCTGTTTGAGTTCCCTGAGTCATACAGCAAATTCCCATTGGCTACCTATTTTACAAATGGTAATGTAAATTTCCATGTTACTTTCTCCATACATCTCACCCTCTCCCTCCTCCCCTCTCCTGTGTCCATAAGTCTGTTCTCTTTGTCTGTTTCTCCATTGCTAGCCTGCAAATAAATTCATCGGTGCCCTCTTTCTGGATTCCATATATATGCGTTAGTATCTGATATTTTATTTCTCTTTCTGACTGACTTCACTCCATATAATAGGTTCCAGGTTCATCTATCTTGTTAGAATGACTCAAATGCATTCCTTTTTATGGTTGAGTGGTATTCCACTGTGTATATGTACCACTGCTTCTTTATCCTTTCATCTGTCGATGAACAGCTAGGTTGCTTCCATGTCCTAGTTATTGTAAATAGTGCTGCAATGAACATTGGGTTACATGTGTCTTTTTCAATTTTGGTTTCCTCAGGGTAGATGCCTACTAGTGAATTTGCTGGGTCATATGGTGGTTTTATTCCTAGTTTTTAAAGAAATCTCCATACTGTCTTCCATAGTGGCTGTATCAATTTGCATTCCCACCAGCAATGCAAAGGGAACTCCCTTTCATTGGGACACCCTCTCCAGCATATATTGTTTGTAGACATTTTGATGATGGCCATTCTGGCTGGTGTGAGGTGGTATCTCATTGTAGTTTTGATTTGCATTTCTCTAGTAATGAGCAATGGTGAGCATCCTTTCATGTATTTGTTAGCCATCTGAATGTCTTCTTTGGATTAATGTCTGTTTAGATCTTTTTCCCACTTTTTGATTGGATTGTTTGTTTTCCTGGTATTGAGTTGTATGAGCTGCTTGTATATTTTGGAAATTAATTAACTGTCAGTTGTTTTGTTTGCTATTATTTTCTCTCATTCTGAGGGTTGTCTTTTCACTTAGTTTATAGTTTCCTTTGCTGTGCAAAAGCTTTTATGTTTAATTAGGTCCCACTTGTTTATTTTTGTTTTTATTTCCATTACTCTAGGAGGTGGGTCATAGAGGATCTTGCTCTGATTTATGTCATCAGGTGTTCTGCCTGTGTTTTCCTCTTGGAGTTTTATAGTTTCTGGTCTTATATTTAGGTCTTTAATCCATTTTGAGTTTATCTTTGTGTATGGCATTAGCAAGTCTTCTGATTTCATTGCTTTACACATAGCTGTTTGGTTTTCCAGCACCGCTTATTGAAGAGGCTAACTTTGCCTCACAATATTGTATTTCTTGCCTCCTTTGTCAAAAATAAGGTACCCTTAGGTGCATGGGTTTATCTCTGGGCTCTCTATCTTGTTCCATTGGTCTGTATTTCTGTTTTTGTGCCAGTACCATATTGTCTTGATGACTGTAGCTTTGCAGTAGAGTCTGAAGTCAGGAAGGTTGATTCCTCCAGCCCCATTATTCTTTCTCAAAACTCTTTGGCTAATCATGGTCTTTTGTGTTTCCATATGAATTGTAATTTGTTTTGTTCTAGTTCTGTGAAAATTGCCATTGGTAATTTGATAGGGACCACATTGAATCTGTAAATTACATTTGGTAGTATAGCCATTTTCATAATATTGATTCCTCCTACCCAGGGATGTGGAATATCTCTATATCTGTTTTTGTCGTCTTTGATTTTTTTAAATCAGTGTCTTTTAATATTCTGTATAGCGTTCTTTTGTCTCCTTCAGTTCAGGTCAGTTCTGTTGCTTAGTCGTGTCCGACTCCTTGCGACCCCATGAATTGCAGCACGCCAGGCCTCCCTGTCCAACACCAACTCCTGCAGTTCACTCAGACTCACGCCCACAGAGTCAGTGATGGCCATCCATCCATCTCATCCTCTGTCGTCCCCTTCTCCTCCAGCCCCCAATCCCTCCCAGCATCAGGGTCTTTTCCAATGAGTCAACTCTTCGCATGAGGTGGCCGAAGTATTGGAGTTTCAGCTTCAGCATCACTCCTTCCAAAGAAATTCCAGGGCTGATCTCCTTCAGAATGGACTGGTTGGATCTCCTTGCAGTCCAAGGGACTCTCAAGAGTCTTCTCCAACACCACAGTTCAAAAGCATCAATTCTTCAGTGCTCAGCCTTCTTCATAGTCTAACTCTCACATCCATACATGACCACAAGAAGAACCATAGCCTTGACTAGACGGACCTTAGTTGGCAAAGTAATGTCTCTGCTTTTGAATATGCTGTCTAGGTTGGTCATAACTTTCCTTCCAAGGAGTAAGCGTCTTTTAATTTCTTGGCTGCAGTCATTATCTACGTGATTTTGGAGCCCACAAAAATAAAGTCTGACACTGTTTCCACTGTTTCCCCATCTATCTGCCATGAAGTGATGGGACCAGATGCCATGATCTTCGTTTTCTGAATGTTGAGCTTTAAGCCAACTTTTTCACTCTCCTCTTTCACTTTCATCAAGAGGCTTTTTAGTTCCTTGTCACTTTCTGCCATAAGGGTGGTGTCATCTGCATATCTGAGGTTATTGATATTTCTCCTGGCAATCTTGATTCCAGCTTGTGCTTCTTCCAGTCCAGCGTTTCTCATGATGTAGGTTTATTCCTAGATATTTTATTCTTTTTGTTGCACTGGTGAGTGGGATTGATTCCTCAATCTCTCTCTCTGATTTTGTGCTCTAGTTTTTGAAGATATCACTTATTGAGAGGTCTTGGTAAAGTGTGCATTGAATTTCTCTGTACTGTTGTTTCTTTAAAATTTTTTTTTCACCTTTTTGAGACATAATTGACAATTAGCTGTTAATTAAACAAGGAGACCATTAGACTTAGGTGTTTCTAATACCTTAGTCATCTGTGTAAGCAAAGCAACACCTAAGCCCATAATGTCTCATGGTGAAGAAATCAAAACCTAAAGACAGCCAGTCACAAACAGCCATTTAGGCTTTCCCAAACAAGACAACCATGTAAGCTGTAGTCAGTCTCATAATTTGCTTACTTTCCTTCCACCTCTTTTCTATAAAGTCTGTTCCCAGATCCTGTTGGTGGAGTACTCCTGAGCACTTCCAGTTTACTGGCCCCCAATTTGAATTGTATTTTGATCAAATCGTTTTGAAAGTTTAATATACCTTTGTTTATCTTTTAATGTAGCACTGTGTAAGTTTAAGGGGTATAAAGTGCTGGTTTGATATACCTGCATATTGCTAAGTGATTACCGCAATGAGGTTAGTTAACACATCCGGCACCTCACATAGTTCATATGTACAATTTGTATGTGTGTGTGTGAAAACTTTTAAGATTTACTCTCTGAGCAGCTTTCAGATATACAGTACAGATTGTTAACTGCAGTCACCATGATGTACATTACGTCCCCAGGACTTATGTGTCATACAATTGGATGTTTGTACCCTTTGACCATCTTCACCTGTTTGCCCTGTCTCCCACCCCTTTGTATTATTTCTTACAACTTCATGAAAATCTGTAATTACACCAAAGTTAAAAGTTTAATTGAAAATAATATTAGGTTTACTTGAACAATACATATTATAAAAAGCAAGAGTGGGAATAACATGGCAAGTTATAGAACAAGGATCAGTAAACTATGGCCAGCAGGCCACGTCTAGCCACTGCCTGTTTTCGGAGATAAGCTTTTATTGGAACACAGTCTTACTGATTAACTTTTCTGTTGTCTGTGACTGTGTTTTACTGTGGTGGCAAAACTGAGAGTTGCAATGGAGATTATAGGATCCACAAAGCGTAAAGTATTTACTATCTTGCCCTTTACAGAAAAAAATGTGCTGACCCCCTAATCTAGAAAGTAAGCTCAACAGGAGCAAGTAAAGCATCTGATCAGCTTGTTTATCACCATATGCCTGGCACACTGCCTAGCATGCCGTGGGTGCAAAATCATCACTTGCTGAATCAAGGATCAGCATTATTATGAAATGTAACTTTGCCATGGATAGAATAACTGGAAGAATTTAAAACAATCTCTCGGGCTCATGACTGTATGTTTTTCAAAGGCCATGAAAATGGAAAACAGGAACGTGATGCTTGCCTTTTGTAGACTGATCAAGAGAATTTCAGGTATTAGGGAAGCCTGAAGTAACTACATGAGACCAATGAAGTGGAAAGAGCTTTTAAAGGCATGAATTAACTGTGTAAATGGTCTAACGTAATTCTAATTCATCATTGCTTTGTTTTGCATGCAAGCTAAGTCACATCCGACTCTTTGCAACCCCAGGGACTGTAGCTTGCCAGGCCCCTCTGTCCATGGGATTCCCCTGGTAAGAACACTGGAGTGGGTTGCCATTTCCTTCTCCAGGGGATCTACCCTACTCAGGGATCAAAGTCTTGGTTTTCTCCATTGGCAGGCAGATTCCTTACCACTACGCCACCTGCTGCTGCTAAGTCGCTTCAGTCGTGTCTGACTCTGTGCAACCCCATAGACAGCAGCCCACCAGGCTCTGCCACCCCTGGGATTCTCAAGGCAAGAACATTGGAGTGGGTTGCTATTTCCTTCTCCAATGCAAGAAAGTGAAAAATCAAAGTGAAGTGGCTCAGTCGTATCCAACTCTTAGCAACCCCATGGACTGCAGCCTACCAGGCTCCTCTGTCCATGGGATTTTCCAGGCAAGAGTACTGGAGTGGGGTGCCATTGCCTTCTCCAGCTACGCTACCTGGGAAGCCCTCATTCATCATTAGGCTTATTGTTTCCTTTTATGTTCATAACATGTAGCTATAGTTCAATCTTGAGGTATGCTTGTAGTTAAGTCCCTGAAACTGATGAATTTGTTCAGAAGATATATATAAGGAAGTCACCTCATCATGTCATTGTTCTGACATCTCACTTGATCAAGAGGAGAATTATTGAAAACAGGAGTGAGAAAATTCAAACATTTAAGCTGGCCATGGTTTTGAAATTTTGATGATACCAGTAAAGCTTTCCATTTAAATGGAATCTTCAGCAAATATTCTGCAAGGTGAAACTGTCCTTTGATAATATAAACTTCTGAATTCTTAGCTAAAATTTGACTTTCTGCAAGGGAGGGATAATTTTATCATACCAGAGTCTCAAGAATAATTTCCAGGGAATATGGTTGCTGTTGGGAAGATGAGAAGAAGAAGTAATGAAAGCAGAGTTTGAAGCCAGACAAAACTGGATTTGAATCTCTGGGCCTGGAACAATTTAATTATTCTTGCTGGGGCTCATCTGATATGAAAAAATGATTCCTGTCTCAGAAGGATATTCTGAGGATTAAATAAGGATGGAGCATGCTTAGGACATTGTACCTAACTCACAGGCATTCATCAGAATTGTAGTGCCCTTTCCTTGGACCAAAAGACAAAGGGAATAGAGGTGAAGAAGGAGGGTCTGCAGGTGACTGCAGAAGGGAACATGTGCCTTGAGTGACACTATCTCCTAGCTGTTTCCCTGGGGGATAGTAGGACCATTATTTGTATTGTGTCTGAAGCATAGCTGTGCAGTCTAGCTAAATGGTACATCTGCACTTTATTTCTGAAAGAATATTTTATTTATGAACTGTAACATAGATGCCTAAACAAAACAAACACAAGACCCTCTCCTTGGTGTGGAACACTGAATATTTCCAGTGGAACTCCTGTTTGCAGCTATTTTCCTAACAGGAAGCCCGCATGACTGAACAGGCTCGAATTCATTCATTTAATTCCTTGGTGCATCCCAGTCCCTCCATTTTTGTCATTTTGTGTCAACCCATGGCCATATGGTTGCCCAAACTGTTTGATTAAAATGTGTGTGTGTTTCAAAAATAACTTTATGTTACAAAGTCTATATTGTGATGAGAGTTCTTTTCTCCGGTCAGAAACAGTGAGAAACACATTTCTCCAAGAGACAGCGTTTTGTCCTTTCCCGCCCGGAGGCTGTGACCTTGAGTGAGTTCCTACAGCAGCACCGGTCGCTGCTGTTAGTTTCCCAGGCTGCCTGTCAGTGACAGTGGCCATTTTACACATTCAGCATGAGGTGAAATTATGATGAAGCACGTTTACCATGGACAGCAATTTATTATTGTCCTAAAACATATTTAAGGAGAAAATGTGACAAGCAGAAAGGTAGGCAGAAGGTACTCTGACTGTCTAGGGATTATTACCTTCCCTACACTAGGGAAAAATAATAAAGCAAATCTCAGGCTGTGGACTCTGACATTGCTGGATACATAGCTAATGGGAGAACACAGACTCATCCAAGGACAAAGCTCACAGCAGCCACCAGGCATCGCCAGTATGGTGCACACACCAGCTTTACGTGTTTAAGAAACATTTTTAAAGTATTAAATGAAGCCAGAGTTTTTTTTTTTTTTTTCTTTTTTCCCATTTTCTTTAGTAACTCTATTTGTTATGTTAGTAATTGCTGAGACCCAAACCACATTGCTGGAAAAATAATGCACCAACTTACTCCTGTTTTCTTTTCCCCAAATGGCCATAAGTTTCACTCAGTGGTTTGATTCACTTTACAAATGTTGACTATTATAGGGAGAAATAGAACTGAGGAATGGTGTACTTCCAGCTGGTATGTTGGACACTTTTTATTCAATGGCAGCGTTAAGAATATAAAAACCTCATCCCTAGTCCTCTCTGAAAAGCCTTTGCAAATAATGGCACTTATATAAAACTTAAGCCTGAATGTTTCTTGTTTTTGAGTAACATAGTATTACCATATTAAAATCATTAGTAACTGGTACTAGAATATGTGTTCAGAAGGCTGTCAAAGTGCTAATGGTAGTAGTCTTGGAAACTCCACATCTGCTACAGGATTAATTACTCACATAAAACATTATCATTTCCCCACATCTCCTATGAGAAGGAACGGCTGCTGGAGTGATTAATGGCCCTAAGTGATATACAAAGGAATAAATGGGAATGACACCCAGTGGATTGAAAGATCCGCTCTTGATTCATATTAGAACAACTTGAAGGACCTCTGTGGTCTAACATTTATTTCTTGAGACCCATAGGCAATTTAAAAGAAGTATCTGGCCCAAATTCTGGGAAATGAACTGTTTAAATGGCTACAACTGCCTTCCCCCAGAGGCCTTTGTGTGGGAGAAGATGAGGGTAGAGGTAAGGCCAGGCCACAGTGAGCTTAGGGGCTGATGAACTGGCTGCTCTTTATCTCTGCCAGCTTTCCTAGGTCCTCCCACCTGTCGTTTTCATTTGTTCACAAACAGCTCAGAGCTGATTTCCATGGCCTGCCCTGGCTTCTCTCCCTCTTACTGTCCTACTTTCTGCTTGATGTCAGGCTTACGTGGATTCCATTTTCAGAGGATGGAGGTAAAGTGCAAGAATTCGAAAGGCATTTATTGTTTACAATGAAAACTAGGAGATGACAGCTCAAAGGTGAGAACTCAGCCTGCAGTTATGGCTGGTGGGAAGATGTAAACAAGCATTATATGACAGCACAAATGGAAACAGGCAATGGGCTGTTTGTGTCTCTGAGCATCCCTCGTGTGGTCCATTATTCTAGTCAAGCACTTTTGCATGCATGCGTGCATACATGCTAAGTCACTTCAGTTGTGTCTGATTCTTTGCGACCCCATGGACTGTAGCCTGCCAAGCTCCTCTGTTCATGGGATTCTCCAGGTAAGAATATGGAGAGGGTTGCCGGGCCTCCTCCTTTGTCAATCCCCAGACCACCTCCATTTTCCAATAAATTGGTCAGCCTGTTTTTGGTTCTTCTGTGTTTCAGATGAGAGTGAAATGGACCTCTGGAATAAAATGAATCCTTGAGTTTAGAAAATCCATCCCATTTCTTTGTTTCTACTTTCCCTTTCCCCCCCAAAAGGCCTCTTTTAAGGGGGACAGATTTCCACAGTTGGAACTTGGGAGGATATAGCTATGGCATGTACAGAGACAGACAATTTTCAGAAGTTTTTGAGCATTGTTATAATTAGAGAAGCAGTTACAGTGAAGCTAGTGGTCATTTAAATTGATCAGCTGGATATCAGATGATGACTTTTGGGGAACTGTCACATCCAATGAATATCTACTTGGTGAGCAGACTTGCCTTTCAGTAAATGAAGATAAAACCTGGTTACCTGGTTGGCCAAATTCATGAGCCTGTGAACCTGTGGGAGTACTATTTATGCAGGTGACACAAAGCTTAGCCCTGTGGATTTTCCAGGGAGAATAACAGTTGAGTCTGTACCCCCTCCCAATTAAATGTCTGCTGCATCAATTAAAAATTTAGACTCTCTTCACAGAATATCTTGGGAGAACCTAATAGAAGGTTATGTTGTGTTCTTAAAGTAGCCACATTTTTATCTCACTTGAGTTTTTGTCCTTTTCATTAGATACAATGTAGTACAGTGTCTTGATTTTCCAAGCACTTACACAAGCCTAAACACAATCATCTTGACTCTAAGGATGGAAGTAAGAAATGGAGGGTAGGGAGGAACGGAGAGACAGAGGGTGGGGAGGGAGAAATATGAATGACTGACTATGTTTTGTTGAGAAATTACGAATTGTTATGAATTGAATCTTGAGGTTTGAGTTGTTTGTTGTTACTGTGATCCCAAGAGTTGTGCTGAAACTTGAATTTTGTGGTTAAACCTTGGCATTTTACAGAATTCAAAAGAAATTCTTGGAACTTGTCCATACATCATGACATCACTGACCTTTTAAGGTAGTAGTGCTATTTTTAAAACATTGAAATTTTGTCTTATTATGTGTGCTTTGATGCCAGAAATCTGCATCCTGGCTGATTTAGTATTGTTCCTATTTGGCCTAAGGTTTGGGAAGTAATAGATCTAGCGAACAGAACTTCTCAAGCCTCGAATAAAAACATTGAAAGAGAAAAGACTTAGCAGGAATTGTGGCTCCCTTTCCTTTTCCCCTTTTTATTTCTAGTTATAGGGCTTATTATAATACATAAAAATCATTTGAAGTTTACACCTTCTATTACATACTCCCAGTACTTCAAAATCCATGTATGTATTTTCACCAGAAGTGCTAAACCTTTGCAAGAAGCAGGGTTGACGATTGAGCGTCTGGCTGGAAATCATTTAGTATCGATGGTCATTCAGCTCAAGATTGTATCACTGAAATGACTTAGGAATAGAAATCAATAACACTCACATATTGTGCAGTCCTCTTAGAGGATCATCTGTTTTACCTCACAAAAGTATTCTTGTTCCAGATCATTCTTTTGAAATAAAAGGAGAAGAAAAAAAAAAAAAGCAACCTAAATCATAGCTCATTTTCTGTTATGTCCTTAAGTGTGTTTTTTTGTTTGTTTGTTTTTTCCCTGAAGGGGAGGAAAAAAAACCAAGTCTCATGGAGAAGTAGATAGGAGCAGATAAAATAGACAGAAGTAAGATGAAAGGCAAACATGGGTGAGTACTTGTGTTTTAATTTCAATTGCTCATGTTCTCAACTGAGAAAAACTTCACCTGGTGAATATTTAATAATAACTGAGTTTCAATATTGCTGGCAAAGTGGGAATGGTTTTTCTCCCCATAGAATGGCTTTCGTGAATGGAAAACTGATGACACAGACACATATGGTCATACACAGGGCTTAGTGGAACGTTATCACTCCTACTTTCTGATAGACAGTCAAACTTTCACTGTTCCCTAAATGGAATTCTTACCCAGTTGTCCCCTAGCCAGGTTGTGGAACAAATTCTGGAACAGGGTTCTGATGAAATGAGGTGGGACTGTTTGATCTGGGAGAGGAACAAAATAACTTACTGGAGTGCAACTCCTCTGATACAGACTTTTCTGTACCAAACAGTGGATAAAAGAGTTAACTGAGCCAGATTTCCCTCAGCTGCACAAAAGGAAAAGCCCAGGAAGAATGACCTAATCTTGCAATTGACTTGGAACTCTCCTTGGTGCTGAGGCAGCACCTAAGGCCATGCTCTGCAATGTTGCTGATCTAAGTGTGTTTGATGAGTTGTGTTGGGTTAGAGCAGTAATTCCCATAGTGATTTGTGTACCATAGGGTTGTAGGAGGAAGATGTTTTACAAGGAAAAAGGACACAATATTAGACAATTGTGATGAGAATGGTGAGAAGATCATTCCTTTTGAAGGTCCTGTTCTCTCCTCCCTCTCAGTGTTGATGTGACTATTAGAACCCAAATAATCCCATCTCCTTCCACCTCTTGTCTTCTCCTGGTCTACTGTTTAGTTTAATGAGATGAAATCTCTACGTGTGTTTGTCACTTTATCTGAATTTTGCTTGCATCTCTGGTTAGCTTTGGAGGATTTCAGCTCTGCTTCTCATTTGAGAGACCTAATGCATCCTCTGATAGGATGAAAAAATTACTCCATTCTACTTTCTGGCTTTATTGTTGACACCTTCACTGGGCATGGGCTTCACTTGAATCACTCATCTCAGTAACACCAAACTCCACTCATAGAGAGTCAGGGCTAACTTTGACTTTGTTACATGTGCTTTCAGCTATAGCTTATTGTCTATACTTTGTGGTTCTATTTCTGATAACAAATGCCACACATCGGTGAAAGCAGTGCTGTTGGAAGAACTTTCTCTGTCCTAGAAATAGAATGATTGAAACACTCCAGCCTCTTCCTTCGCAGTGGATGTTTATTTATTGTAAATTGGCTGAAATACAGTTGGTAAATAAGGAATGGTGTCAGAATAAGGCAAAGTCAGGATTTGCACAGACTTCTCCCAGGCACTTTAATGTTTTCAAGTAACTGGAAGCAAGTTCCCTCACAGTTAAAGAGAAAGCTTTGGCTGTATATGAAGACTTCAAGAACAAAAGCTGAAAATCCTGTAGAACTGACCTCCTTTATGCTAGTTATGGCTAGTTTAGTGCCTTCAAGAATGAGTACATTTTTCAATGTGTTAAGCAGGCTGAAGGAAGCCAAGTGTGCAGATAAGGAGACTAAAAGGTTATTTCCTCTTGTATTATAAGAAAATATCTTATTTTCAATTTAATGAAACTGGTCTTTATTAGAAGCATGTGCCTTCAAGGACTTGCATCTGAAAGGATGAAGCTGGGGCCTCAGGTTGACTACAAATGACCAACTGATTGTGGTGTCACAATGCCATTGGAAAGTTAACTGCATCAGTATATTTATGACAGTTATTATTCTTTTTGTTAGGGTTTTAGTAACACCGTTCCATAGCTTTTGTCTAAATTTCCCCAATATTATTTTCCCCCAAAGTCCTTTTACTTTTTGCATGCAATTTTATAGAATGCAAGATTTGGGGGGTATATGTACATGAAGTTATCACAACTTTGTGTGAAATGTCTTAAATTGTTCAAATTCATATCCTTGAGCCTGAATGTCAGCAATGTTTCACCAGCACAGAGACAGAACCTCATAGGAGATATTGCAGTGAAAGTGGGTTTTATTTAGATGACTTAGTAAGAGAGAGAGTTTGCCTTTGTTCCTCAACATGCTCTCTGTTGTGCCTGAGATATAAGTAATCTCTCTCTCTTGAGTATTGTATCTGTTGAGGGGTCTTTGCTGCCATGCTTCTTTTTTAAAAAATTGGGATATAGTGACTCACGATGTTGTGTTAGTTTCTGCTGTACAGCAAAGTGAATCAGTTAGGCATAAACATATATCCACTCATTTTTAGGTTTATTTCCCTTATAGGCCATTATAGAGTATCGAGTTGAGTTCCCTGTGTTATATACAGCAGGTTCTTATCAGTTATCTCTTTTATGTACAGTAGTGTATATGTCAGTCCCAATCTCCCAATGTATTCCTTCCCCCACAGTTTCCCCTCTGACAACCTTAAGTTTGTTTTTTACATCTGTGACTCTATTTCTGTTTTGTAAATAAGTTCACCTGTACCATATTTTTTAGATTCCACATATAAGTGATATCGTATTTGTCTTTCTCTCTCTGACTTGCTTCACTCAGTATGACAATCTCTAGGTCCGTCCGTGTTGGTGTAGATGGCATTGTTTCATACTTTTTAACGACCGAGTAATATTCCATTGTATGTATGTACCACATTTTCTTTATCCTTTCAGCAGCCCCATTCCTGGGCGTATATCCATAGGTCCTCATTCCGACTCAGCTGCTAATGACTTCCCCAGTGAGGTTTGGGTCTCAGAAAATGAAAAGGATAGCTTTTCAATCTCCATGTCCTCTCTTGGTCTGGCATGTAAAATACCTGCCAGTTACCCCACCCCTTGTTGAGAGGTTTCAGAATAACTGCTAAACCCACCATCCCTCTCCTTTGTTTGGCATCACTGGATCTGATCAGTGGTTCAGTGGTAGGCAATTCATAGGCTGGCCTGTGGCCTCAGAGGGATGAGGCCTGAGAGTTCAGCCCAGGCCCTCCACTCAAGGTGACTGATCAGCCTTGTCACTTGAGTATCTTGAACTTCAAACACTCAAAATCAGTTGGCAACATCAGGAGCAGCTGAACCTGAGACCCACCCAGCTACAAGGAGAATACCTGTATCACACAGTGCTCCCCCCTACTACCAGTGTCCGGGAGTGGGAAACAGCAGAAGTCAGCTGAGGGGACACAATGGCTTGATGCATTATATTGAATAATAAGCTAGTGCTATGAGACTGCTGCTTCTGCTAAGTCACTTCAGTTGTGTCTGACTCTGTGTGACCCAATAGACGGCAGCCCACCAGGCTCCCCCGTCCCTGGGATTCTCCAGGCAAGAACACTGGAGTGGGTTGCCATTTCCTTCTCCAATGCGTGAAAGTGAAAAGTGAAAGTGAAGTCGCTCAGTCATTTCAACCCTCAGCGATCCCATGTACTGCAGCCTACCAGGCCCCTCCGTCCATAGGATTTTCCAGGCAGGAGTACTGGAGTGGGGTGCCATTGCCTTCTCCTAGACTGGACTAAACTGGGACGATTTCCTGACTGTCTTGCTTTGCTTTCCGGTGAATTCTTGTCTGATGTTATGTTTTTCCACTTTCTGGTTCAGGGCTGGTGATGGGAAAGGAGTGGGGCTTGGGAAAGCTGGAGCCCAGTTATGTCCACAGTTATGGTACAGGGACTTTTTTCTCCATACCACTCACTCTTCATGAGGAATCTGGATGCCCATCCTTCTTTGAAGGTTCATGAATGCTCAGGGTTATTGAAACTTGGATGAAATTATTAGGACTGAGAAATCTGGGCCCCTGGTTCTTCCAGAGGGTCACGAAGGAGGTTTTGTCTGCCGTCCTGGCAAGATCTTTGCTAGGACAGTGGGAAGGAGACTTGGGAGAGCTCTTTGGAGCAGGGAGGTGTATTGCTCAAGGTGCGAACCACACAGCCTGCAGAGGCTGACAGGCTCCAAGGGGCTACAGTAACCTTCTTGCAATCCCCAGTGGTGATGCGGGGCATATTCAAGGAGAAGAGGCCAGACAGCCTGGGGATCATGACATCACTCCTGACTCGTGGTCACTTCAAGACCCCTCGCTACAGACCTACTCGTGTCCCCCACTTTTTGTTCCCTCCTCATTACCCCTCTCTCCTCGAGCTGTGGGAAGCCCAAGAATATCTTGGCGCCTACAAGCGGGAAGCATGGTAGCTCTCACTCCTCTTGCTTTTTATGTTTTGAGTCCTGCCTGTTCTTCTAGCTGTAGGATCAAGAAGCCTGAGCTCCAACCCTGTCACAGGCTTCCTTTTTCTTTGCATTTTGCTGCAGCAACCCTCCCTGGAGGCAGTGGATGCCGTGGGCCTCATTGCTTGAATGGAGGATGAGACAGGGCAGTGATGATAGGGGAGCCTGGGCCATAATGAAGAAAGGATAAAAAGAACTCTGGTTAATTAACAAGTGCAGCAAATCCCATGACCTTTTGGAAGTAACCTGAGCACATGTCTCTTATGCATCCCGAAAGAGCCTAATACACTTTCTTTGAGTTTCCACAGGGCAAAAAGTTTCCAACCTCAATGAGTGGGCCTTCTATTTCAGGTAATATGATAAGTTATAGCATATCTAAGTAACTTGGGAGGCCTTTGAAGTTTGTTAAGATATAACCTGTAATACTGAAATGAAGGAAGATAAATGGAGACCATTAAAGCCTTGCGATATTGATCAAATAATACCTTGGCTATTGAACTTCTGTTTAGGAGAGATTCAAGTCTAACAATGTATTCAAGAGCCAAACCAAAGAAAAAAACTTGGAAATGAACAAACTCAACAGGATAGAATCTTGAATTTGAAGCATGAAAGCAACAGCATGTGTGTTAAATCACCCACCAAGCTTTCTCTGGAACACACTCAATTATAGGTGAAGCTCCTAACGAAGATGAACAATTGCAATCAAATGGAATGAGCTAGAGAGGACTTCAAGGCCAGGGGCCACATTTGCCAGAGAGGGTTTGAAAAATAACAAAAACAGATAATGATAAAATCTTCCAGATTTTGAGAAGGGCAATTTTGATCATCTAGTAAATATATCACTCCTTTTGTAAAGTCGCTAGCAAATACATATCTTTGCTGTTCTGCAATTTGAGTCAAGCAACTGTTTTGCACAAGAAATAGTAATAAGCATTGTGTCAGAAGACAATGCACTGTCAGTTCCCACTCTCCCTGTGAAGAGCACAGTCTGTAATAGCTCGGGACCCCGCGTGGCCCAGAAAGGCAGAATTATTTAAGGAGGCTCTTTGCTGAGGACAGAAGACAAAGAAGGTCACTTATATTCCACACTTACTCATCAGTTAAAAATGCAAAGAAATAGGTGGTGTTACAAAAATGAAATGTATAGAATGTCTTATTTGTGATTCAGTTAGCCATCACAGGGAAATCTCACGCCAACATTCTTGAATAATTATGAAGATATGTTAACTCTCTATTGGTTAGTATTTTGTCTTAAATATTTTCTTTAAAGAATGAAGGTCCAGAATTATATTTCACCCTGAGCTTACTCATCCACTTGGCTGGCACTATAGTTACAGATTAGAGAAAGAAATGACAACCTACTTCAGTATTCTTGCCTGGGAAATCCCGTGGACAGAGGAGCCCAGCTGGCTACCCAGGGGATGTAAAGAGTCAGACATGACTGAATATGCACACACACACAGTTATAGGTATATATCATCACATTTATTAGATTGTAACCCTTGAAGTATAAGGGCCACAACTGGTTCATCTTTGAGTTTCCCACAGTGCTTCACCCATAAGGGATCAGTAACTGTGTACTAAACTGAACATGTTTTATCAACCCTCATGCAGTCCCTGCCTAGTCTCCTAATATATATACTTAGTCTTTATTTAATAGCTACTATGCTGTGCTGGAATTTGGAAAACTCAGCAGTGGCCACAGGACTGGAAAAGGTCAGTGTTCATTCCAATCCCAAACAAAGGCAATGCCAAAGAATGCTCAAACTACTGCACAATTGCACTCATCTCACATGCTAGTAAATTAATGCTCAAAATTCTCCAAGTCAGGCTTCAGCAATACGTGAACCGTGAACTTCCAGATGTTCAAGCTGGTTTTAGAAAAGGCAGAGGAACCAGAGATCAAATTGCCTACATCCACTGGATCATGGAAAAAGCAAGAGAGTTCCAGAAAAACATCTATTTCTGCTTTATTGACTATGCCAAAGCCTTTGACTGTGTGGATCACAATAAACTGTGGAAAATTCTGAAAGAGATGGGAATACCAGACCCCCTGACCTGCCTCTTGAAAAATCTGTATGCAGGTCAGGAAGTAACAGTTAGAACTGGACATGGAAGAACAGACTGGTTCCAAATAGGAAAAGGAGTACATCAAGGCTGTATATTGTCACCCTGTTTGTTTAACTTATATGCAGAGTACATCATGAGAAACGCTGGGCTGGAAGAAGCACAAGCTGGAATCAAGATTGCCGGGAGAAATATCAATAACCTCAGATATGCAGATGACACCACCCTTATGGCAGAAAGTGAAGAGGAACTANGAAACGCCAGAGAGTATTTATAGATGAAAGAGAGAATATTGCCATTTCTTTTTTAGCATGACAAAATACACTTAACATAAAATCTGCTAGTTGAATCATTTTTTAAGTAACTGGTCAGTGGCATTAAGTACATCCACATTGTTGTGCAAACATTAACCACCATCTCTCTCCAGAACATTTTCATCATCCCAAACTGAAATTTTGTACCTATTCAACAGTAACTCCCCCTTTCTTCCTCCCCTAGCCCTTAGTAACCACTATTCTACTTTCTGCCTCTATGAATTTGTTCTTGGTACTTTATATAAATGTAATCAAACAATACTTGTCCCTTGGTTCCTGGCTTATTTCACTTAATAATATGTCTTCAAGGTTCATCAATTTTGTAACATGTATCAGAATTTCCTTCTTTTTTAAAAGGCTGGAAAATATCCCATTTTATGTAGTGTACTGTATCTGTTTATCCATTATCTGTCAATGGACACTGGCATTGTCTCCACCATTTTCCTCTCCTGATTAATGTTGCTATGGATTTTGGTATAGGAGAACAAAGTTCTTGATAATGGCAAGAAACTCAGAAAAAGTAGCAGCTAGGAGATAAAACTTCATAGAACTGATAAAAGGGAAGTGGAGGTGTTCCTGGGTAATTTATCAGTTAATGCGATGCAACACATATAAGAAAAATGACTCCTATCTATAAAATGAGATTTCTTGGTATAAATTAATAAATCAAAGGAAAATGTCAATGGACACTGGCATTGTCTCCACCATTTTCCTCTCCTGATTAATGTTGCTATGGATTTTGGTATAGGAGAACAAAGTTCTTGATAATGGCAAGAAACTCAGAAAAAGTAGCAGCTAGGAGATAAAACTTCATAGAACTGATAAAAGGGAAGTGGAGGTGTTCCTGGGTAATTTATCAGTTAATGCGATGCAACACATATAAGAAAAATGACTCCTATCTATAAAATGAGATTTCTTGGTATAAATTAATAAATCAAAGGAAATAGAATATCCAAGGTGGAAAAGAACCTCAGGGAGGGTTGTAGAAAAATACTAAAACAGACCTCAACTGTATTCCTATTTTGCTTATGTAGGGAAGGGGTTTCCTTGGTGGCTCAGTGGTAAAGAACCAGCCTGCAAGGCAGGAGACGTGGGTTCGATCACTGGGTTGGGAAGATCCCCTGAAGGGGGCATGGCAACCCACTACAGTATTCTTGCCTGAAGAATCCCATGGACAGAGGAACCTGGCGGGCTACAATCTATACGGTCACAAAGATCAAACATGACTGAAACAACTGAGTATGCAAGCATGTGCTATGTAGGGAAGTCCTAAATAACTACCTGGGGAAGTAGAATTTAATAATGGTTCATTCAGTCATTCAGACATTTACTGTGCAGCCATTACATATCATATGGGTTAGGCACATGGCATTCAACCATTAATAACATGAGTTGTTAGGTAGATCTCTAACTCCTCCATCCAACTAATTAAATAAGGTTCCAGCATCCTATTGGTTTCCACACCAGAAAGATTTTAACCTAATTCTTAGTATTGGTTCCCTAATTTCTCAGCAAACATTTTGTTTCTATTTCTTTCCTTGAGCTTTCTAGATAAAGATGACTTTCAAATCCTTCCCAGATTCCTATGCACACTAATAATCCAAATCCATAAATTTATAGCTCTATCTCTGATTTTTCTACTTCTAGTCTCATATTTCATTCACTTGTTCATTCTGCTAAGTCGTATGGATCTACAATTTTCTTCCTTGATCCCATTGGGCAATTTATGTAGGTATCAGCAACTACTCTTCTTTCTCTTGGCACAGACTATATGAAAACAATCCTGAGCGATAGCTTAGGAGAACTAAAAAGTCAGGCAAGGGAAAAGTTCAGACACTCTTATTCCAAATTAGTGGTGAGCTATGAATCCAAGGAGAGGTGAAAGTCTGAAACCTAATGTATTTCTCCTACAATTAAGAAATACCTTTGGATATTATTGATGCATTTGGAAAAGGCTATAAGACCCAGTCATCAATAATATTAAAAATCTGTGGAATGGAGTCAGATTTGAAAATGCACAAACCTCACAGTCGTAGTGTTTTCTGGACTCAGATAATGGTTCATTCTCCCTATAACTAGTTTACTTTTAAATTACACATGATATTGCCTTATCCTGGTGTAAATTATATAGCTTGAAAGAGCTCAAGCAAATATGGGGGCAGAGAAGTTCATAGACCTTTGACTGTGTCTCTATAGTTTATTCTGAAAGTCACTCATAAAAGGTTTCTGTTGTCTGATATATTCCAAATTGGGTTCTGAATTAGCATACGCATATGCTTACAAAATTAACTTCTATGGATTGCAATCTCATATGATTTTTATGCACTTCAGCTATTGCTTCTAAAACGTATGTCACAAATGTCTTTACTTGTTTACCTTAGATGGTTCCCATCGTACCTAAGAATTAGTGAATTTGATAAAAAGTACAATGAAATTGACCAAATAGAGAGCTTTCTCCCTCTTTTAGGGGGTTACCTAAGGGCATTGCCTACTTTTATGTTAATGTTGATAGAAGAAAGTACAGCTATGTGTTTACTGTAAACCAGTCTTAGTGAAGAAAGAAAAAGATATTCTCATTTTATTTTTAGTGTTCCACAGTATGTATTATTGCCATGGTTAATGCCTGTGGTTTTTTGGGAGGGAGGTGGAAGGCTCTATGCTTTCCCCAGCAGAGGGCTGTACTTTAAACTCTGTAGGTCCACCCCATAGTTCAAAGGAGTTAGGGACTTGCTTTATAGGAGGTGTTCACAAGCAGAAACTAAGTGGTTTTATGATTCAGTAACTGAAGGAAAACTCAGGCTAAAAAATTTTCCTGTTAACACTAACTGAATCAAGGAGTCAAAACTCTAAAAAAAAAGATTTCCAAGTAAAATTTTAATATTGTTTAGACATTTATTTGGCATTTACATATTTTCAAGATGAAGACAAGCTATATGAAAACAACAAACAGGTGTAACTCCACTGATATATCTACTGCTGCTGCTGCTAGGTCGCTTCAGTCATGTCCGACTCTGTGCAACCCCAGAGACGGCAGCCCAGCAGGCTCCCCCGTCCCTGGGATTCTCCAGGCAAGAACACTGGAGTGGGTTGCCATTTCCTTCTCCAGTGCATTAGAGTGAAAAGTGAAAGTGAAATCACTCAGTCGTGTCTGACTCTTTGCGACCCCATGGACGCAGCCTACCAGGCTCCTCTATCCATGGGATTTTCCAGGCAAGAGTACTGGAGTAGGGTGCCATTGCCTTCTCCGGATATATCTACTACTTCCTTTGAAATCAACTTTTCTATCCCTCATCCCCCTTAAACAGCTACTTTCCTCATTCCTAGGATGTGATTCTTAAACTGGTAGTCATGACGACCCTTCATTCCAAAGTCAGGAGTCTTCAGACCTCAGATGTGTGGATGTTTGTTTTTAGGATTGAAAAGCAGGGAGGTCCTGGAATATTCTAGGATTTCTGTCTAAGTGGATGAAACATCTGGTAGAGTCTTCAGCAGTTCTTTGGCTCAATTCAGCAGCTGGGCATCTTTGAACTATTGATAATTTGCTTTCTCAGACTGAGAAGCTAAGGAAACACAATGGGTTTGGAAACACCAACTACATTCAGAATAATTCTAGAGGGTCCAGAAAGCAAAGCAAAATGCATATCACCAATAACCTGTCTTCCTAGAAATAAACACACAAACCAGGGACAAAGGCATCTGGAAGATAAGACTTGTGAGAACCAGTGAAGGAGTTGGTGAGCCATTGGACAGTTAACTTTTGCAGAACCCTTTTATAGCAACTGAAAACTCAACTCTGAGATTATTAAAGCAGTGCTTGGTTAGCAAAAAAGGAAAAAAAAATATGAAAAAGGGGCCAGAAATTAAAATTAAATGAAAATAAGCGTGAATGAGTGAGGAAGAAAGATAAAGATACTAATAAGGTATGATATTCAGATCCACACGGGGACTATAAAAAGCTTATTAACTGTCATGACCACACTGGGTTTTAAGTTATTCAATTCCTCTGCTTTCCAGAAGACGAAACACTCTTCAGGAGCACACTGAACTTTGATTAATTGCTTTCATACGCACTCACGGGCTTTAAGACATTGCAGGCAAGAGCCTTAGTGATTCAGACTTAAATGCTTCTGATTTCTGGGAACTATATTTAATAGGAGCATTAAAGAAACAGATCTTTTTGCATTTTTATGTTTTTTAATAGTTAGAAAGGCTTTTCTTTTATTAAATGTTTACTTATTTCAAAGCAGCAGAATATGTGGCTTCTTCCTTTTTATTTTTATTACTTTTAAGTGTATCTTTAAATGTCTCTGAAGGCTGCTTGAGTGCAACTGATGGTCTGCATAAAACCCTAATACGGATCCAAAGAGACCACACGGCTAGAATTCAGACTTCGGCCAACAGCCAGATAATGCTTTCTCATCTGGGTGCCATGGTATCCTCTTTCATCTCCTTCCTTCCTTTTCTCTCTCTTTTGTCCCAGAAACCCAAAATCTAGGCAAAGAAATTGTTCTGAGACCACATCATATCTCATGTCATAATTTCTACCAACTATAGGCGGTTCCCCAGCTCCCATGGCCTTCCTAAGGTCAACCTGTTGGGGCTCACTCCAGACTGACCACGGACTCATCCTGCAGAAGGAAATCTCCCTCCACAGGAAATATCTCTGAACTCCATTCACTGGCAGGTGTGGGTCATTTCAGCAAACTGCCTGGGAAGGGAAACACTGACTCACATCCATGAAAAGAAATGCAGGGAGGGCTAACTAAAAGCTCCATGGAAATGGGAGGTCTCATTAAGAGTCACTAATAAAATGTCAAATACAACTTATTCAATGGCAAAAATTCACATCCATGTACTCCGTATAAAGTCCATTATCAGAAAGAACTGATGACTATGCCTAACTCATTACGTGGAAAGAACAAAAGGCCAAGAGTATTAAGAAATGACTGTGGGATTTTTTTGTTTGTTTGGTTTGATTTGGGTGTTTTTTTCTCCTGGCACAGTGACTATGCAAAGGACCATTTTAAAGGAAATCCAGGATGTTACTGCTCCATCTTCAGAAGTGAAGAGAAACAAATCGAATTTCATCTGCACTAAACAAGAATAAAATAAATAAAATAAAACTAAGCTCCATACCCAGTCTAATGGGAGTGAAACTTATCTTTATAAATCTGATTAAACAAAAAAAAAATCACTTCTTTGACACTCGAATTAGCTCTTTTCTCTAGCATACTGAATTAATTAGTGGAGTGACAAAAGACTTAGTCCATGTAGGATCAAAGCTGAAATATTTATCTGAAATTGAAAATTAAGAACAAACAGTTTTATTCCTCTATAGCTCGTGTACTGTTTTTTCATTTTCTCTATATTCTAAACCTTCTGTGTGTCACATGAAGTATAACTAGGACTTTTTTTTTTTCTTTTCACAATCTTCTTTTTAATGTATAAAATTTTCACTGAAAAGACAATGAGAACATCATAGAATTTCTTTTTTTTCCTGGGGGTGGGAAACTTTTTCATTGTGCCATAAAAATTTAAATTATGTCACTTTTTTTGTCAAGCATTTATTGTACAAATACAAAGGAAGCAAAATAATTAATGCACGATGGAGCTGGTAAGAGAGCCTTAAATAATAGAAAGGAGTTATTATATCGATTCTTAATAAGTGATACTAAGTTTAAAACTGCTCTTAAAAGGTAGAAGCTCTCTTAACTTTTGACTTTTTTTCTTCCCTTTTACTGTAGCAGAGAAAGCAATTCTGAAAAAGGGAGAATTGTTGAGGGTTAATTTCTAGGTTGTCTCAATTCACTAGAATGAATATTTCATGTGTGTGGTTTTTTTTAAAATGTGCATAACATTTTCACTAAACAAAACTAACCTGGATGGGCATGTTTATCTTTAGCCAAGATAGGGTACAGAGTAGATTCAGGGAGAGGATCCCTAGGCATGGAGGGCTTGAGCTGGAGTGAGCAGTGGTACTGGGGGTAGGGCCCTATTTTAACTATTGCTTGAAATGGTTTCTCAAGGGCTCCTCAAGGGCTAGGGCTAGGGCTAGGCCCTTCTGTGTTTCTCTTATTTATGTATACATGCCATCAAGCATTCACTCAGCAAATGCTTGTTCAGCACCAACTTTGAGCCAGATCCTCTAGCGGATGTTAAGAATACAAGTTGATTCATCAAATATGGTCTCATTCTTCATGCCTGATGCATTGCAAAAATTCAACAACCGCTGCTGAGCGAATTAAAGGTCAGGATTTTAGGAATTATGTCAATTGTATCCATTTTTCATGGCCTCTATTCTAGAAGAAGGGCCCTATGGTCCCTCATAACTCAGCATGTTATCCCCCCATAAAGCTCCAACATGGAAGATGCTCTCCTGATGAATGCACAAATCACCCAAATAGCCTAATTTAGCTGTGATGGCTACAAGCCAGTCACAGCCCTGGATGTCTGCAGGCACAGTGAGACCAAAGAGGTGACAGTTACTCACCTGGTCAAAGTAATGAATACCTGGCTCTCGAGGGCCATGGGGGCCCTGAGTCACCTTGGGTTTCTATCTCACGATGACTAGTTCTTTCATGTTATGCAAACACTCTATTTTCAAATACCAGGCTAAATCCTAAAATAAAATTTAAACCCAAAGGTGTCATTAAAGGTCGTTAATCTCTAAGATGTCATCTAGAAAAAACATGATGTCTATCTTGTACTTAGGCTTTTAATTTCAGAGTTTCAGAAGTGTTGACCTCTTTAATCTTTGGTTTCAAATAAAGATATATGTTAGGGAGTTACTGGGTTCTCTTGACACAACCCATCTTTGTCATTAGTTCACTCTGTCCTTAACAGAATTTCAAATAACAATACCTCTGTCTGTAACTTTCTCTCATAGAAGAGTTCTTTTGGAAAAAAAAAATTAACTTAAAAAATCTGAGCCCTAACTTTGTAAGGCAAGGGATCAGTATTTTTATGTTAGATTTAAAGTTAGCATCCCTCTTTATTCTCTAAATCCCTTAACAGTAGACCGTAAAACTGAACTGATTCTCAACTATGAATAGGCTAGAAGGAAAAAAATATATCTATGCTAAATATCTCAAGTGAAATTCTACATCACACTCTGACTCTCCCAGAAAAGTCACAAGTCTCTGAAATGATTCAAACCTGTGTTGCATGCAAGTGTCTGCACTTTTTCTTTAAAAGTCTAAAAACCCCGTCTCCTTAGCTTTTCTCAATTTTCAAAACTTGGAATCCATAAATAATATGGGGTGCCAACAATAAAATGAGGAGTAATAATTTATTATTTTAAATAGAGTTGCTGTATTCACTGAAGTGCACAGGGGATATTATAGGCATCTTCCAGGTCGAGCACACCTTATACCAAAAGAAATCAGGCAAAGTGACAGTCACTACAGAGCCATCAATCAATAATGTTTCCCTTTGTTCAGAGGGGCCTGGACAAAAAACCATAGGAATAGGTTTCCCATGGGATTTTCATACAGTTTTATATGAATGAATATAATCTCATTCTCCAGCAATTTAACATCACTAAAGAAAATATATCCATGCTTACACAACAAGAACAATGTGATTTCTGACAAGGTTTTCTAATCACTTGTAATTCAGAAAGAGCTATTATTAGTAACATACAATCACAAAATAGGCTTTCACCTGGAAATTCATAGTCGCTTAGCCCAGTGATTTACAGTTTGACCAAAGAAATCAGAAATTGATTAATAGTCTGTCCAAAGCATCAGGCCCTTATTTGCTTGTCCACTAGACTGTGAAACTACTATTCTGCAATGTAAGTATATTTTCTTGTTCCTCCCTTTGCTGTACCAATGGCTAATTTTTCCTTTCTTCAATGCCACAGATGAATAATTTCCATAAATTCCTAATACAGCTCAAAATGGCTGCCAGTATTCTCACAGAATAATAAATCAATGCTAAAAATTTTGTGTACGTATAATTAAAGACATCAACTATAAAGTACACGATGAGATAAATGAGAGGTTTGAACCTGTAAGCAGAATATACGAGGTGGTATTTTTGACGAACATTTCCTTAAAAAAAACATAGGCTATTCAATTAAGTGAATTGACCTGAGGGTGTTTCCTTATCTTTGGGGCTATTTTAAAATATCAGATCAATTTTGGATCATATGACATAGAAGGAGTGATACTGGAAACCTCAATTTTGCCCAGCTCTGCGTGTACTCAGCTGACAGAGGTGTCATATAATCTGCTCAGGGTACTGGCAGCCTGTGCTACTGTGACTCTGGATGGTGGCACAGGGCACCAGTAGCATCACTCAAAAGACGGCTGAGCTGGCTCAGTAGCATCACTCACTAGCTGGCATCACTCAGTGCATCTGCAACCTGTATTTGACTTTGGGTTTAATGCCTCTGGCCTCCCCAGATTTGGTATTTCTAAACTTCACCACCTAATATTAAAGTGACTTCTGATAACTAATCTTTTTTACAAACATTACAGTTATATTTGATTCTGCAGAAACCCACAGTATTTGTGTTTTTCATTTTGGAAGGTTATCTGGAAACCCAAGTCGATATATTATTATTTCAAGTGTGACTAAGCTGTTGTCCTTCATTTTACACCAACCCTAACATTCTTTCGGACCCATCCTACTGAGAGCTATAGATTCTCTCATCCAGCCCATCCGGCGGTGGAAGAATCAGTTTGGATAAACAGTAAAATTTTACTGTTATTTCAGTTCTATAAATGTATTATTTGAGTGAGTTAGTAAGAAAGGAAAGAAAGAAGAACTAGAAAAATTTATAGTTTGGTTAGGAAAGATTGAGCTTAACCTGTTTAATCTAAATTTGGCAAGTTAGGGGGAGGAAAGATAGTTTTAAATCGGCCACATTAACATACCCCCAAGTCAGGAGATTAACAAACAATAATCCCAAAGAAATTCATCAACAACTTGCATCTAAAATAATAATTATTTGATAAGAGGGAAAATTTTTCAAGGGGATTCATAGGTGCTATAAAATGTAAAATGCCATTAAAATCCTATCATGTAATATATAACATGTATTTATTTGTTTACTGAATTTACAGTGGATTTCCTTGTGAAAGGTGTATATTACATATTGGTTTTATGCAAATACTAATAGACTTTAAAAATAAGTTTTTTCAGTAAGTGCTTTTGAAATATTTATCTATTTATGAAAAATATTCCAGTTGCATTTTTATAGAGCTTTGTATGCAAAGTGTTCTTGTTGGTTTAAAAATCGTACTTATAGAAACTCTCTTGGGGTGGAAGGCTCTTCGATATCAATATTTATCTAATCTGTTTAGAGCTCAGAAAGTCAAGTGACATGCCTAAGGCCATACTGGCAGTTAGAACCACAGACTTGATCCCCTCAATTCAGTACAAAGTTCTTTCTATCTTGCTATGATCCCCAATTGTTTGTACAGATGTTATGAATTATTCACCAAAATTCTGAATTCTAAAAAGGAACTCAATTCAATAAAAACTTAGGTTTTTTTTTTTATGAGTTCCAATTGCCCAGAAATGCAATTAACTCTAATGACAAAGTCCAATTTAGTGACTACTTGGCCAAATATAACATGCCAACCAATATGAGGACTTGATAACTTTCTCATTATCTTAAGCTCCCTTGTTCACTGACATCCTCACCCTTGTACACAGACAGACTCTTAATATATGCCAGCTGATTTGATCAGGTTGCTAAGAAACAATTACTCAATTATTTAGCTCAGTTGGTTAGAACACTGTGGTAATGGGGTCAAGGTCATGGGTTGGCTCCCCTGTGTGGGCCAGTTAACTTGGACCTAGTCCATAACCACAGACTCTACTTCTAACTCAGATGGTCTTACAAATACATGCCAGTGGTCAAAGGGCACTTGCCAAGAATGTGTGGACAGAGCAGCATAAATCCATCACTTCTCCCAGAAAAACAGCTCAATGCCAGTTTTGTTGAATATATGTGGGTTAATAGTAACATTTTCACAGGTGAAAGACAGAACATGGTTCCAGATTTTATAATACTACTGAACTGCAAACCTAGCATATTAAAAGAAATTTTTAGAAAACAGGAAAGTCTATGGTAAAACTTAAGTTTAAGGAAGCATTTGAGATTTGCAGGGAGTGTTTTAAACATGAGCCAGTGATTTCTATCAGATTAAAAAAAGTTAGCAAATTTGGTCTATGTTTGTAAAATATCTTGATTTTTAAATACTGACTCTTAAAGTTAGCCTGAGGTTCAAACATAAGGTATCTTTGAGCCAAATTTAGACCTAGGATCCCAGTTTGAAAACACTGGTATATCTAAGTACCTATATATTTATACTATTTACATATGTATTCTAATGGTTGTGGCAAATTCAGTTCAGTTCAGTCACTCAGTCATGTCTGACTCTTTGTGATCCCATGGACTGCAGCACACCAGGCCTCCCTGTCCATCACCAACTCCCAGAGTTCACTCAGACTCACATCCATTGAGTCAGTGATGCCATCCAGTCATCTCATCCTCTGTCGTCCCCTTCTCCTCCTGCCCTCAATCTTTCCCAGCAACAAGGTCTTTTCCAATGAGTCAGCTTTTTGCATCAGGTGGCCAAAGTATTGGAGTTTCAGCTTCAACATCAGTCCTTCCAATGAACAGCCAGGACTGATCTCCTTTAGGATGGACTGGTTGGATCTCCTTGCAGTCCAAGGGACTCTCAAGAGTCTTCTCCAATACCGTAATTCAAAAGCATCATTTCTTTGGTGCTCAGCTTTCTTTATAGTCCACCTCTCACATCCATACATGACTACTGGGAAATACCATAGCCTTGACTAGACGGACCCTACCTTAAATAAATATAATTCATTGAGCTTTTCATTGATTGAGATCCATTGATCAGCTTTCAACTAATATTGGACCAAGGTAGTCGGAACTGACATACACAAAACAAAGATGTGATACTTTTCAATGGTTGGTACCATTATTTGATTAAGAGAGAATACCATGGACTTGAATTTTTGGCAATCACTTTGTAGATGAGGTAGGATGACCCAGGCTCCCAAAACTCAGCCAAGTATTTTTTTTTTTTTTTGAATAGTAAACAAATGAATTAACAATGCTTCTTTAGAAAGCCCTCTACAGGAAGTTACAAATCAACAGAACTAGAACAGTAAATTCTGTATAATAACACAGTTTTGCAGTTTAGACCTTGTACTCAAAGTTTAAAAAAAGCTAAATTAAAACTTTTTTTTTTCAAGATTTCAAGAATGATCTTTTCAAAATCAGTTAAACCCTTTGCTTCTTAAAGCAGCAAACAGAAAGGGGAAAATATATTCTCATTTGTCACCAATGAAGGCTACAGGGCTTTGGAAAGGAAAGCACATGCTATAAGTATAAACAGTATTAGGAAAACCTACTGCATATATTTATTAGCACTAGTGATTTTTTAGCTGATTAACTGACATATGAAAACAATGAATTCCTGCAAACTAGTTAAATTATATGTCTCACAGATAGCATGGACTAGTCAGATTTCTTACATCATCAATAAACTAAAAACTCCTATTAGTAGCCTAAAAATATTGAATTAATTCAAGAAGTATTTATCAAACACTTTTTATATATCAGACTCTGTCCTAGGTATTGGAGTACCAATTAAAAAAAAAAATCAGTACTTTCTCTCAAGGAATTTGTAGTCTAGAGAACACTTCTTGAGAAAGAATGAAGATCTCAGACTAATAGAGACAGGATGGAGGGCTTCCAGGGTTTCCATATCAATATTAGAGGAATTATGGAGATGATCTTTCTAGTTAATGTTAATTTTCTTTGTTTTGCAGTTTTGAAAATCTGATTCAAAACAGGGGCCTCCCTCCCAGAAAATATGCATACAATAGAATAGTTTCTAGAAGTTCACAGATTCCTAAAAGACGATCAATGTGTGTCTATCCTTGGATAGACAGTTACAAATATCTGTTTTATTGCAATTAAGATTTTCTTGGTGCCACAAATGAATGCTATGCTTTGTATTAATAGTGAAGAACATCTAGGTAGCTTCAAGAGACAACAGAGTTGGGAGGCTGATATTTTCTGAGTAGAAATACATTCTTTTAGGTAGACTTTAAGGACTGACCATAAGTCTATCATAAGTCTAGTCAAAGCTATGGTTTTCCATATGTATGGATGTGAGAATTGGACTATAAAGCTGAGTGCCAAAAGATTGATGCTTTTGAACTATGGTTTTGGAGAAGACTCTTGAGAGTCTCTTGGATTGCAAGGAGATCCAACCAGTCCATCCTAAGGGAAATTAGTCCTGAATATTCATTGGAAGGGCTGATGCTGAAGCTGAAGCTCCAATACTTTGGCCACCTTATGCAAAGAACTGACTCACTGAAAAGACCCTGATGCTGGGAAAGATTGAAGGCAGGAGGAGAAGGGGACGACAGAGGATGAGGTGGTATCACTGACTTGACAGACATGAGCTTGAGTAAGCTCTGGGAGTTGGTGCTAGATAGGGAAGCCTGGTATGCTGCAGTCCATGGGGTCACATAGAGTCGGTCACTACTGAGCAACTAAACTGTATTGATGAGTCTATCATTGAATCAACAAGTATCAAGCATTAAAAGGAAATCTAAAATATGTCAAAGTTATTGATACATAATCCCTACTCTCATCTATTTTACTAGAGTGCAATCAATTCTCAATGACACAGAGGCTTTTTATCTACTATGTAGATTACCCATAACATGTGCTTCCCCTTTTTCTCTGCCTTTCCATTTTTATAGTCACCTAAGGACTCATTAGTGCTTCTACCAGAGGATGAGTAAAGGAAGGGAAAGGATATAAAACTTAAAAGGAGTCAATTTTCCTGCCTTTAAGTAGCTGGGGGAAGAAGATGTAGCTATTACAAGGCTTGTACATTATGTATTTCTATTATCCATATTCTCCTTGTTAATCTTACCAAAAATAATTAAGGACTGGTTCTAACACTCCTTGGAATGTTAAAATGACTGATGATTGTAGGAAATAATCATAGTAAACAAAATGAAGTGATGTAATTCAGTACTAAGGAAAGACGAAAAACATACTTTCAAAGTCAGAGTCCTTAGAAGCATCAACCCATTGGGTAAATTTATGAATGTAAACATTAGCTGCATGGACAAGGATCACAAATTATATCATAAGAAGGAGGTACAATATCCACATGATGGAATACTACTCACACAATGATACAGATGAATTTGAAATGCATTTTGCTAAATGAAAGAAGCCAGATCCAAAAGTATTGTCTGATTTTATTTATGACATATTGGAAAAGGCGAAATTATAGAGATAGAAAACAGATCAGTGATTGTCAGGAGTAGAGGGCTGAAGTTATGAATCTGTTGTATATCATGACCATGGATATGTGACTCTTGCAGTTGCCCAAACTCCTAAAACTGCATACAACAAAGTGAATTTTACTGTATGTATTTTAAAAACAAGAAACCAACATGTGGGGGGAACTCCAAATAAGAATACAACATGTGAACCTAGTTATATTATAAAACATTACCATAACACATTGAAGGACTTGGGGGATAAAAGAACTAACCCAAGTAACACTGGAAAAAAATATTTTGACAGGATACTATAGGGATAAAGACAAAAAGAATTGTACACACCAAAAAGGACCTATTATATAACATAGGGAACTCTGCTCAACATTCTGTAATAACATAAATGGGAAAAGAATTTGAAAAAAATAGATACATGTAGATGTTAAAATATTGTACATAAATACTATACTCTGATTAGTACAGGGACTGCTGCTGTTAGGTTGCTCAGTCGTGTCTGACTCTTTACTGCCTCACAGACTACAGCTTACTTCATGGCTTTCCTGCCCTTCACTGTCCCCTGGAGTACTCCCAAACCCATGTCCATTGAGTCAATGATGCCATCCAACCATCTCATCCTTGTTGACCCCTTCTCTTCTGGCCTTCCATCTTTCCCAGCATCAGGGTCTTTTCCAATAAATTGGTTCTTGGCATCAGGTGGCCAAAGTATTGGAGCTTCAGTTTTAGTCCTTTATGGTTTGCCTCTCACATCCATACATGACTACTGGAAAAACCAGAGCTTTGACTAGATGGACCTTTGTCGGCAAAGTGATACCTCTGCTTTTAAATACGCTGTCTACGTCTGTCATAGCTTTTCTTTCAAAGAGAAAGCATCTTTTAATTTCATGGCTACAGTCACTGTCCACAGTGATTTTGGAGGCCAAGAATTTAAAGTTTGTTACTGTTTCCATTTTTTCCTCATCTACTTGCCATGAAGTGATGGGACTACATGAAATGATCTTTGTTTTTTGAATGTTTAGTTTTAAGCCAGCTTTTTCACAAGGTTCAGTTCAGGTCAGTCACTCAGTTGTGACCAACTCTTTGCAACTCCATGAACCACACACACCAGGCCTCCCTGTCCATCACCAACTCCCAGAGTCTACCCATCCCATGTCCATTGAGTCAGTGATGCCATCCAACCATCTCATCCTCTGTTGTCCCCTTCTCCTCCTGCCCTCAGTCTTTCCCAGCAAGAGGCTCTTGTCAAATGAATGAACTCTTTGCATCAGGTGGCCAAAGTATTGGAATTTCAGCTTCAACATCAGTCCTTCCAATGCACACCCAGGACTTATCTCCTTTAGGATGGACTGGTTGGATCTCCTTGCAGTCCAAGGGACTCTCAAGAGTCTTCTTCAACACCATAGTTCAAAAGCATCATTTCTTTGGCGCTCAGCTTTCTTTATAGTCCACCTCTCACATCTATACATGACTACTGGAAAAACCATAGCCTTGACTTGATGGACCTTTGTTGGCAAAGTAATGTCTCTGCTTTTTAATATGCTATCTAGGTTGGTCATAAATTTCCTTCCAAGGAGTAAGCATCTTTTAATTTCATGGCTGCAGTCGCCATCTGCAGTGATTTTGGAGCTCCCCAAAACAAAGTCTGACACTGTTTCCACTGTTTCCCCATCTATTTCCCATGAAGTGATGAGACCGGATGCCATGATCTTCGTTTTCTGAATGTTGAGCTTTAAGCAAACTTTTTCACTTTCCTCTTTCACTTTCATCAAGAGGCTTTTTAGTTCCTCTTCACTTTCTGCCATAAGGGTGGTATCATCTGCATATCTGAAGTTATTGATATTTCTCCTGGCAATCTTGATTCCAGCTTGTTCTTCTTCCAGTCCAGCATTTCTTATGATGTACTCTGCATAGAAGTTAAATAAGCAGGGTGACAATATACAGCCTTGAAGTACTCCTTTTTCTGTTTGGAACCAGTATGTTGTTCCATGTCCAGTTCTATCTGTTGCTTCCTGACCTGTATATAGGTTTCTCAAGAGGCAGGTCAACTTTCATCAAGAGGCTTTTTAGTTCCTCTTCACTTTCTGCCATAAGGGTGGTATCATCTGCATATCTGAAGTTATTGATATTTCTCCTGGCAATCTTGATTCCAGCTTGTTCTTCTTCCAGTCCAGCATTTCTTATGATGTACTCTGCATAGAAGTTAAATAAGCAGGGTGACAATATACAGCCTTGAAGTACTCCTTTTTCTGTTTGGAACCAGTATGTTGTTCCATGTCCAGTTCTATCTGTTGCTTCCTGACCTGTATATAGGTTTCTCAAGAGGCAGGTCAGGTGGTCTGGTATTCCCATCTCTTTCAGAATTTTCCACAGTTTCTTGTGATCCACACAGTCAAAGGCTTTGGCATAGTCAATAAAGCAGAAATAGATGTTTTTCTGGAACTCTCTTGCTTTTTCCATGATCCAGTGGATGTTGGCAATTTGATCTCTGGTTTTACAAGGGTAGGGGTTAGCAATTATGAAACAACTTTTTCTGTATATTAGAGTTGAACAAAAATTAAATATATTATAGATAATGAAAGCCAGCCTTTTCACAATATGAAAATGTAATTACAAATAAGGATGGGGGAAGGTGACAGTGAACACTATGGTGTTGGATTAGGGCTGGAGGTTCAGGATAAACACATTTTTAAAATGTATACACAGATTTGGAAATAAATATAGAGGTTCAGTTCAGTTCAGTCACTCAGTTGTGTCCGACTCTTTGCAATCCAATGAATTGCAGCACGCCAGGCCTCCCTGTCTATCACCAACTCCCGAAGTTCACTCAGACTCGCGTCCATCAAGTCATTGATGCCATCCAGCCATTCTCATCCTCTGTCATCCCCTTCTCCTCCTGCCCCCAATCTCTCCCAGCATCAGAGTCTTTTCCAATGAGTCATCTATTCACATGAGGTGGCCAAAGTACTGGAGTTTTAGCTTTAGCATCATTCCTTCCAAAGAAATCTCAGGGCTGATCTCCTTGGAGTCCAAGGGACTCTCAAGAGTCTTCTCCAACACCACAGTTCAAAAGCATCAATTCTTCAGCGCTCAGCCTTCTTCACAGTCCAACTCTCACATCCATACATGACCATTGGAAAAACCATAGCCTTGATTAGATGGACCTTTGTTGACAAAGTAATATCTCTGCCTTTCAATATGGTATCTAGGTTGGCCATAACTTTTCTTCCAAGGAGTAGGAGTCTTTTAATTTCATGGCTGCAGTCACCATCTGCAGTGATTTTGGAGCCCCCAAAAATAAAGTCTGACACTGTTTCCTCTGTTTCTTCATCTATTTCCCATGAAGTGATGGGACCAGATGCCATGATCTTAGTTTTCTGAATGTTGAGCTTTAAGCCAACTTTTTCACTCTCCTCTTTCACTTTCATCAAGAGGCTTAGTAGTTCTTTTCCATAAAGTAGTTAAAAATTTGAAACAGAGCAGGGATGGGAAGGGAGATGACAGTATGAGATTTATCCTTTGAGTAAAGCATAGTTTTAGTGAAGTTAACTAGCTCAATGGTAAAATACTTTTAAGAGTTAAGACTATTCAACAAAGAATAGATACTGGAGTATCATNCATAAGGGTGGTGTCCTCTGCATATCTGAGGTTATTGATATTTCTCCTGGCAATCTTGATTCCAGCTTGTGCTTCTTCCTGTCCAGCATTTCTCATGATGTACTCTGCATAAGTTAAATAAGCAGGGTATCTGTAGTCAAGTATGTATATATACTTATTTTTTTATTCATTCATTTACATACCTATGTATCTATTTATTTCCAAGTTCTGTCTGCTGAAACTACAGCAATGAGCACTCCTAGAGCCCAGATCTTGGTTTTTGAGTAGGATCCCATAATAAAAGGAATCAAGACTTCAAGGGAAAGTGGTTTATTCTTGGGGTATGGCAAGGAAAATATGAAATAATTCTAGAGCTTCTTATAGAACCAAAAAGAAAGAAAGTTCTCAGAAAAGCTTGAACAAATAAAAAGGGAATGGGAGCTACCCAAAAGACTTCCCAATAGTCAAGGTTGAAAAATCTGAGGAACAAAATTATAACAAGACTGGGTAAAATAAATATCCATGAACCTATAATGATATAAATAACTGAATAAATAATAGTAGAAGGAGAGAGGATAGCTCTTCATTAGAAAGGAATTCTAACTAGTGAATGTAGAAGGAAAGAATGAAGTAAAAACAATACTGGAATACCAAGTAACAGTTGTTACTGATAGGAATCATGGATGGATGTTAAAATTAGTGGGTCAGAGTATGAAGAGAAATAGAATATTTGCATAGTCTCAAAATATATCCCTGAGGGATGTGTTAATTATAAAGGGAAGAAAACAGTAACTTTGCAGTTAGAAATCCAGCAGATACCACCTTAATGATATGATAAAGATGAACATCATTAATTATAAGACATTTCAACATCATGGACCCCCTGAGAAGGGCACGTCACTTCTGTAGTATTCTGGTCAAAAATACAAAACTTGAGTTTAATCATGATAATCATCAGACAAACTCAAACTGAGGGATGTTCTACAAAATAATGGATGAATATTTTTCAAGGCATGTAGGTCATGAAAGACAGCAAAAGCCTAAGGAACTATGCAGAACATAGGAAACCAAGGAAAGATAAGAACTAATGCAATGTGGAGTTCTGGACTGGACCTTGAAACAGAAAAAGAACAGGGAAAAACTTTTGAAGTTCAAATAAGGTTTACTTTCCTGTAAGTCTAAAATTATTTCAAAATAAATAGTTTTTCCTTCAGGAGGGAGAGAGGGATGGTTTGTTTCCTTTTTGGCCAATCTGAGAGGTATGTGGGAACCTGTGCCTCCTGCAGTAGAAGCAGAGTCTTTTTTTTTTTTTTTTTAGAGCAGAGTCTTAATAGAAGCAGAGACTTAACCACTGGATTGAAAGCAAAGTCCCATAAATTTTCATTTCTCTGCAATAAATGTCCAAGAATGCAACTGCTGGGTCTTATGGTAATTGCATCTTTCTTTCTTTCTTTCTTTCTTTTTTTTGACCTCACATCATGGGAGATTTTACTTTCTCAACCAGGGATGGAACCTGTGCCCCTTGCAGTAGAAGCACAAATTGCTAACCACTGACTCTCAGGGAAATCCCCCAAAACAAATAATTTTAAAATAAAAAGAAAGACAAGCAGAAGGTAAAGGATGATTAACAAAGAGGGGGTAGAAAGAAATGTAGTTGATTTTATCCTCTTTTGTTCCTATTATTTATTGAGGGACCTGTTATTCACCCCTTTCCTATAATCAAAGGCAGACCTCCCCTAAACAGGAATTGGTAGATAGTCTGTTTCTGAAACTTCCAGAAACAGGTTCACTTATTTCCCTCTCTTTCTAAAATATGCTGATTCATCTTGGACTTCTTTGCTGGGAATTTACTAGAGTCAAAATGGAAAGGAAGTGAAGCTAAAGCATAAGCAACAAAGGTGGGAATACTGGCATTATTGCCAGATGAGAATATTAACCTAAAACAGTACAAAGATATGGTGAAAATAAGGTGCAGAAATGGCTAAAATGGAAGGAGATAAATGATTAAATATACACAAGCCATAAATATGCTGTAACTACCAACCTCCCAAAGCTTTGGCATTGTCTGCTCTGAACATTGCCCTTTCAAGAAGTTACTATTTAGGCCATCTGTAACTAGCAGATCTATAATGAAAAACTTGATTTTCACTGCTAAGTATTGAAGAAAGGCAAATTTTAACAGTTGTCATTTTGAAAAAAAGTTGATTTTGAATTTTTTTATGTACACAATGCTGCAAGTATGTCATAATCATGTACACATATTTTTTAAAAAGCAAATGGATTCAAATATGAGACCTCACTTCAATACTTCTCAATGAAAACATATCAGTGTGTCCTAAATCACTTCAGTCATATCCGACTCTTTGTGACCCTATGGACTGTTGCCTGTCAGACTCCTCTGTCCACAGAGATTCTCCAGGCAAGAACACTGGAGTGGGTTGCCATTTCCCTCTCCAATGCATGAAAGTGAAGTTGCTCAGTTGTGTCCGACTCTTCATGACCCCATGGACTGCAGCCTACCAGGCTCCTCCACCCATGAGATTTTCTAGGCAACAGTACTGGAGTTTAGGAAGCCCAAATCATTGAAGAAGCTGCCATTTTTTTCTTTGCCAATTACTAAAATTTGACACAGGAACTGCACAGGTTATGGAATAATGCAGTAGTCATTTGTGAAATTATACTTTAAAATAGTAATATAATAGGTGGCATCTTTTTGCCAGAATATTGGTTAAAATCAGATTCTATGATTGCTTTAAAGAATTCCAAAACTCATTTCAGACATTGCCATATTCCTGGAGCTTGTGTACATTCTAAAATTATCCCTATAGAGCTGCGTGCACACACAGACTCCATTCAATAGCATTTTTCAAAACCTCAGGCCCCCTGGAGACCAATACCATGATGCTCTGGGAGGAGAGATCTGCCTACCTGTCAATACGGCAGCTGTAAATTATATCCGTGTATTTGATTGCCTCTAACAGTTCTGGTGGTGGCAGGGACTTGAAGCAAAACCAGAGGTGGTTCAATGAATTTGTAGTGAACTAGCTGAATTATGGAGCCTTTGAGAGCAACCGTTGCTCATATGCTTCAAATTCACTACAATTTTTCAATCAAAGTCTACGAGGATCAGTACTTGGCCTCTCAAACTCTCCTCTGTATTTTCCCTGCGATGTTTTTTCCATGGCCTCCTGCTTCAAGACTTTGAAGGGATCCGCTGATAACTCCTAACTATAGCCTATCAGCAGCTGCCTTAGAAGTACCCTGAGATCATTCTCTTATCCTCTTATTATTTAAAAAAAAAATCTTGTCTCTTTTCTACTACCTCCCAGCCCTCGGAGCGCTCGCCAGCTGTTCCCCAGAAGCCACATCTGGATGATCTCTGAAAACACAGAAACACCCCAGCATGGAATTCCCATTTAGTTTTCTTATTCTGAATACAAACAGGTCAGCCTCAGGCCTTCTTGGTAAAACAAAGAAAAATGAAACTTAGGCTCAAAACCTCCGTAAGGGAGGTGGCTCTCTCCAGGGCCTCTGATAGGCTCCAATCTCTTCGTTCTAATGGCCTGCTTGGGTCACTAAGACCTTTACATTGGTTGATTGATGGGTTACGCTGTACTGTTAAGGAATTCCAATGTATCCTCTCTTCCCGGCTTTTACATTTTAAATATGGTAAAACCATAAACAAATGCTAAACCCTTGATCCTCCAGCAAGGGATTTTAGAGGTTTGCAAGTGGTGTAAATTGTTTGGGAGTGGGGAGAGTGGGGATGGTGAGACAGTGATCTAGATGAAGACACATTTCTAAAATTGAATTACACTAATGTGACCCTGGCCTTGAGGTCAAAGGGATTAAACGGTCCCAGAGTTCTGTGAGTTCCCAGGTTATCTGTGAAAGACATGAGTCAGGGGTCCCCATCTGGCTACTGGAATTGGTTGGAGATAGGGACCCATTCTTAGTACTCTGCAGACTTCTGCCAAATTGGAGGCTTGGAGCCCCTTTTTCTGAACAAAAGTTGTGAACTGAGGGCCCCTACATCGCCTTCTCACTCAGGCACTGAGTGATCTAGATGAAGACACATTTCTAAAATTGAATTACACTAATGTGACCCTGGCCTTGAGGTCAAAGGGATTAAACGGTCCCAGAGTTCTGTGAGTTCCCAGGTTCTCTGTGAAAGACATGAGTCAGGGGTCCCCATCTGGCTACTGGAATTGGTTGGAGATAGGGACCCATTCTTAGTACTCTTCAGACTTCTGCCAAATTGGAGGCTTGGAGCCCCTTTTTCTGAACAAAAGTTGTGAACTGAGGGCCCCTACATCGCCTTCTCACTCAGGCACTGGTGCGTTCTCTTCTCTCTCTCCCGTCCCATCCTGACTTCAGACATCCTCTTCTGCCTATCTCACTCTTAACCCTGGAAATCAGAGCCCTTGGTAGTGTTCCAAACTTCTATAACCATGAAGAGCTTATTAAAAATGGACTCCAGAACCCACACAAACTTTGGATCAGAATTTCCAGAATGAGAATCTATATTTTAGGACTTCCCTGACAGTCCAGTGGTTAAGACTCTGTGCAGTTACTGCAGGGGGCACGGGTTCAACTTTTGGTGGTGGAGCTAAGATCCTGCATGCCAAGTGATGTGGCAAAAAAAAAAAAAAAAGAACCCCAGCAAGTATGGGAAGTACTGACCTCTGGACTATCTATTAAACTTTCTCCTTACTGTAAAATAGCAATTTTTTAATTCACTGAAACTTTTCCCAAAACATTTTTTCTCTTAACTGAACCTTTGCTTCACTTGTGGCCCTCACAAATGGGAGCTGTGAATTCTCCCAGTTACCCTTCTAGTGTTCTTATTTCATAGGCTTGTTGTAAAGTGTGCAGAAAAGGTCCAACATGTCCTAAATGCTTGATTAATATTAGCTATTATTTTCATCTCTGGGCCTGGAGGATGTTCCAGCATTTTCTTGCTTCTACTACTTAGACGGTACTTCCAGACTTTAAAGAACAAAACCAGAGAGAATAGACCTCCTCTCCATCTTCACTGCAGACCTCTCCAGCCTCCAGGACTCCCAGGAACTCATAGCTATTTCCCTAGGCTCTCCACCGCATCTATAAAGCTACAGGCCACGTCCACAAAGTTACAGAGCACACCCATCTCCGATTCACTTCCCTGTCTTGGAACTGCTCAGTACTGATTGTACTTCTCCCTCCTCAGCTCTTATTTACATTCTCTGTGGTAGTGAGTCCAGATTTCACGCTGCTATTAAATGACATGGACACCACTTCCTTCTCAGTGGCCTGTGGTACTTGAACGCATCAGCCATGATTTCCCTTGAAGTGCCTTTATCACCCTCAGATTTATCTACAGCAACGAGCAGATCACCCCAGCTGATGCTCCATCCTCTGCCCCTCCCAGCCCCTCTTGTCCGCAGTTCTCTCTCCTCTTGCTTTGCTTGGCTGTCCCCAGGTCTCGGACATCAATGCCACTCGAGTGTCTCCCACGTTGCCTGGGGTGTTAACAGCTCCCCCAGCCTCTGTGGCCCAACCCTGTCAAATCCTGCTTTCATTGCTTCCTCACCTCCCACGTGTTCTCCGACTCAGCGTGGTGAGGACTTGCAAGGGCTGTGGACTCTGCCTGCTTGGATCCCCAGCAGTCTCTAGTTATCTGGGGGCCTTCCATGTTACTCAGCCCTCCAACCTGCTTTCTCCTTTGTCAAGTGGAGATAACTATCAAACCAGTGCTCTGTAACAACCTAGAAGTTGGGATGGGGTAGGAGGAGGGAGGGAGGTCCCAGAGGGAGGGGACATATGTATACCTATAGCTGATTCATACTGATGTATGGCAGAAACCACCACAATATTGTAAAGCAATTATCTTCTAATTAAAAATAAATTTAAAAAAAGGAAAAGACCTCACAGGATCAGAAAAAGTTAAATGAGATAATATATGTTTAAGTGCTTGCAATAGCCTCCAGCACATAGAAAACACTCAATAAGCATCTGCTGTAGCTCTGGGTTTTACCTCTGGGGATTATTGTTTTAATTTTAATTTTTAAAATTATTTTAATTGTAGGATAATTACTTTACAATATTGTGACAGTTTTTGCCACACATCAACATGAATCGGCCATAGGAATACGTGTTCTCCCCATCCTGAAATCCCCTCGCACCTCCCTCCCCACCCTGTTCCTCTATGTTGTCCCTGAGCACTGGCTTTGGGGCCCTGCTTCACGCATCAAATGCACACTGGTCATTTGTTTCACGTATGCATGTTTTAATGCTATTCTCTCAAACCATCCCATGCTCTCCTTCTCCCACTGAGTCCAAAAGTCTGTTCCTTATGTCTGTGTCTCCTTTGTTGTCCTGCATGCAGGATGGTCAGAATCACCTTTCTAAATTCCATATATATGTGTTTGTATACAGTATTTGTCTTTCTCTTTCTGCCTTACTTCACTCTCTTTAAGTATAAAGGCTCTAGGTTCACCCACCTCATTAGAACTGACTCAGATGCATTCCTTTTTTATAGCTGAGTAACATTCCATTGTGTATATCTACAACTTCCTTATATAGACTCCCCTAGCAAAGATCACAGGCTTCCCAGATGGCTCAGTCAATAAAGAATCAACCTGAAATGTGGGAGACCTGGGTTTGATCCCTGGGATGGGAAGATCCCCTGGATGAGGGCATGGCAACCCACTCCAATATTCTTGCCTGGAGAATCCTCATGGATTCTCCAGACAGAGGAGCTTGGTGGGCTACAGTCCATGGGGTTGCAAAGAGTCAGACACGACTGAGCAACTAAGTACCCACACAGCAAAGATCACAGAGGACTCCTGTGGTACATTTTCAGACCTTACACTGTAAAATCAGCACTCTAAGCTTTGTCAACGTCTCTCACTGCTCACAGAGAAAGTTCTCTTGTCATGCCTATGTTTCTGTCTTTTCCTTCTTACTGTTTGTAAGGTCTTTTTTCTCCCCAGCTCCCTGTCAAACTAGGACTGAAAATAAGACAACTCCACCAGTGTGTCCACAAACTCTGCTGCTGCTGCTGAGTCGCTTCAGTCGTGTCCAACTCTGTGCGACCCCAGAGATGGCAGCCCACCAGGCTCTCCCGTCCCTGGGATTCTCCAGGCAAGAACACTGGAGTGGGTTGCCATTTCCTTCTCCAATGCATGAAAGTGAAAAGTGAAAGGGAAGTCACTCAGTCGTGTCCTACTGTTAGCAACCCCATGGACTGCAGCCCGCCAGGCTCCTTCGTCCATGGGATTTTCCAGGCAAGAGTACTGGAGTGGGGTGCCATTGCCACAAACTCTAGTAAAAGAATTTATTATCTTTCTCTCTGAGCCCTTTCCCCTTCTCCTTTGTAGTCTACCACAGCACATTTGGGGCTTCCCTTGTGGCTCAGCTGGTAAGGAATCCGCCTGCAATGTAGGAGACCTGGGTTCGATCCCTGGGTTGGAAAGATCCCCTGGTGAAGGGAAAGGCTACCCACTCCAGTATCCTGGCCTGGAGAATTCCATGGACTGTATAGTCCATGGGGTTGCAAAGAGTCGGACACAGCTGAGCGACTTTCACTTTCACAGCACATCCCCAATTTCCTATATTACAAACACAGAAATTTCTTCCCGGTTTCCTCTCTTTGGCAGTGCCTTTTAGGTTTTCCATCAGTCTCCTGCTAACTAGATGTCTTGCCACAACTCTCTTCTGTTCTAATCCATTCACCACATAGCCTTCAGAAAATTCATGCTAAGAATATTTATAAATGTGTATGAGTATTGAAGTCTTGATCAAAGTTCTCCATTTGGTCCATACTATCTCTGAAATCAAGTTCAAACACTTGACCTTGACACAGAAGGCTCTTCTCAGCTTTTCTTCAACTCACTTCTTTAGCCTTATTTTGTATTACTCTCTCAAGAAATAAATGAATGAATAAGTAAATGAATAAATGAGGTTTTCATCTCTAAGGTCACTTGAAATCAGGAATACATCTCGATTATCTGTGTCTCTTACATTGTACTGAGTTGGCCAAAAAGTTCATTTGGGTTTTGCATAGCATCCTATGGAAAAACCCAAATGAAATTTTTGGCCAACCCAATATCCCACAGTGCTTTGCCCACTGTGAGTGTTAAATAATAATTTCTAATAAATACATACAAGAAGTTTCACTTTAAGGAAAATACGATTCAGCAGAGTTGGATAAGACAAATACTAGGGTGAAACTTAATACCGAAACTGATTATAAGTACAAGAAAACTAAGAGAGGAGGAAAATTGAAAATTCTGTTTGGCCATGTAAAGGTATTCCTAATTATATTATGGGATTGCTTATGTCAACATTTACTATTCATGTCTAATTACCATAAAGAGCCATTACATTTTTGCATATAATTAAATGTATTACATTAATTTAATTTTTTACTCCCTTATAAAATAACCTATTTATCATTTCTGCTCAGTCTTCTTTGTGCTTTGTGCTCATGCCTGGTGATCTACCCAACCTTTGAAGAGGTAGAAGAAATTCTTGCCTAAAATTTTCATGGTTTGATTCTTTTTACTTTTATACTTTTAATCTACTTTCTTTGCACAAACTAAACACTGTTATAGTAAAGGACACTAATTAAATTCTGTTGCCACCACTTGATGGAGTATTACACAGCCATTTAAAAATGATGGATATGAGAACTATAGCAATGTGTAAACTTGGGTATGATATCATATGAAATAAAAGTAGAAAAAAAATTTACATGCAAAATAAGGCAATACATAGGATACAAAGCTAAAAAATAATTAAGGTGGTATTGTTATAGGAATGGATTATGGGGAAGGGGATATCTTCTATTTTATTTCCCCCCAGTTTTCTGTAATGTGATTACATTAATTTCAAAAGGAAAAAACAAAACAAAACAAAACCCTGAAACTGTCTTTTTACTCTTTTGCCACTAAATCTCTCTTTAGCTTCCTGGCCTTCTCATTTCACATTTCCCCCAACATTAAGACTCTCATAGAACATATTTTCTGGCCCCTGAAGTAGCCACTAGTCACATATGGTTACTGCGCACTGGAAATGTGCCTAGTCCAAATTGAGATATGCTGTAAGCAAAAAATAAACAATATAGTTCAAGAATGTGGTTTTTTTTTAAAAAAAAAATACAAAACACCTAATTGATAATTTTTCTATTAATTATACATTATATTCATTTCCTAGGGCTGTCATAGCAAAGTACCATAGACTAGAAGTCCTAAACAACAGAAACTAATTTTCTCACAGTTCTGGAAGCTAAAAGTCTGAGATGAAGGCATCAGCAAGGTCGGGTTCTTCTGGGGCCTCTCTTATTGGCCTGTGATGACTCTCATCTTCCTCTCCTCATATGATATCCCTCCTGTGTGTAGCTGTGTTCCAAGTTCCTCTCCATGTGAACACACAAGTCGAACAGGGGAAAGCTCTCTCAAATGGCCTCATTTTTAACCTAATGACCTCTTTTAAGAGCCTGTATGCAAATATGGTCACAATCTGAGGTTCTGGGAGTTTGGGCTTCAACAAACATATTTTGTGGCTATAATGGAACTGTAACACATATCAAAATGATAATATTTTGGATATATTTGGCTAAGTATAACATTATTAAAATAATAAAAGACTCTCATAAAGATCACTATTAATGGTTATTCTGCCTCTTACCTGGACATGCTGAGTAAATATTAATTATGAGAAAAGTTTACAGAAGACAGAAGAAGAAAATAGAGCCTTGAAAACAGATCCCAAAATAGACTTGAAAATAAAATTAATACTACAAAAAATTGAAATGACTAGACATTACATCTTTTGAGCATGCAGAAATCATAATCTCATTACATGATTCTATAAGAACTAAGGGATGGAACCAAGGGGAAGGCATTTAGCTAACACACTGATAGAAGGCAACCTCAGTGGATAGCCATTGGGTTTAAACAGGATCACAATTATCAATCAGAATAATCATCAATGCTCTCAAGGCCTAGATATTAATTCTTCTTATAGCATAAATGTATCCAGTGTAACTGAGGGTCAGAAATATTGCCAAGGAGTTAAGACTTCTGCTTTATTCCTTTTTGATATTTCTTTACTTTTTTTGTAATAAAACTTTAACATTTTTGATTATTTAATTCATACTTGATTTTCCTTCCATTTGAAATGGCTTGGAAGATTGTACTGAATCTGTTTGAATTCTAATGGTTCTCTCTTGCTTCTGGAAGAGACATGGGAAAAGCAATAGCAGAAACAGCAAGAAAGCACATCATAGTCTACTGCTGTGAAAAATATGTTCTAAGAGATATTTCTTCTCCATAAAATATTTCACAACTTAAGGAATCATCCTTCTGTTCCACAGTGAACAGGTGTCTGCTGAGTACATCAGGATCAGAGTGATGAGGAGAGCTGGTTTTCTGATCAGATCTTTTCTTGCTTCTGAAATGGTGTGGGACGAAGATTTTGTTTTCATCTTCTGATTCCCCCTGGAGAATCAGATAAACATCAAGCATCTTGAACTCTATCCTAGTATCTAGAACTGACCACCTGTGCCTGTTTATCACATAGGAACTTGGTCCTTTTAACAAAGGATCTCACTCAGAAAGAAAAACAAAATTTTTTAAAATGAAGAAAATTATGTTATTTAAAAGACTATTAAATTTTATCCAGTATGGGTAAGAAACAAATTCTAAGAGTCATTTAATAGATCAGACTATACAAAAAGAGAGGAAACTTTATAGGAACTCAAGTCTTTCCTCTTTTATTCTCACAGTACTCATTTTCCAATTCCTTACTCTTTAGATTCATTCATATTTGAAAATAGGTCTTACAGTTAAATGACTAGGATGTGAATAGATGTTCCCTTCAAAAACATATACAACTTTCCAGTAAATCTAAGAAAAAATTATCCAGGAATATTAAGTCATTGCTGCTGCTGCTGCTGCTAAGGTTCTGGGAGTTTGGGCTTCAACAAACATATTTTGTGGCTATAATGGAACTGTAACACATATCAAAATGATAATATTTTGGATATATTTGGCTAAGTATAACATTATTAAAATAATAAAAGACTCTCATAAAGATCACTATTAATGGTTATTCTGCCTCTTACCTGGACATGCTGAGTAAATATTAATTATGAGAAAAGTTTACAGAAGACAGAAGAAGAAAATAGAGCCTTGAAAACAGATCCCAAAATAGACTTGAAAATAAAATTTAATACTACAAAAAATTGAAATGACTAGACATTACATCTTTTGAGCATGCAGAAATCATAATCTCATTACATGATTCTATAAGAACTAAGGGATGGAACCAAGGGGAAGGCATTTAGCTAACACACTGATAGAAGGCAACCTCAGTGGATAGCCATTGGGTTTAAACAGGATCACAATTATCAATCAGAATAATCATCAATGCTCTCAAGGCCTAGATATTAATTCTTCTTATAGCATAAATGTATCCAGTGTAACTGAGGGTCAGAAATATTGCCAAGAAGTTAAGACTTCTGCTTTATTCCTTTTTGATATTTCTTTACTTTTTTTGTAATAAAACTTTAACATTTTTGATTATTTAATTCATACTTGATTTTCCTTCCATTTGAAATGGCTTGGAAGATTGTACTGAATCTGTTTGAATTCTAATGGTTCTCTCTCTTGCTTCTGGAAGAGACATGGGAAAGGCAATAGCAGAAACAGCAAGAAAGCACATCATAGTCTACTGCTGTGAAAAATATGTTCTAAGAGATATTTCTTCTCCATAAAATATTTCACAACTTAAGGAATCATCCTTCTGTTCCACAGTGAACAGGTGTCTGCTGAGTACATCAGGATCAGAGTGATGAGGAGAGCTGGTTTTCTGATCAGATCTTTTCTTGCTTCTGAAATGGTGTGGGACGAAGATTTTGTTTTCATCTTCTGATTCCCCCTGGAGAATCAGATAAACATCAAGCATCTTGAACTCTATCCTAGTATCTAGAACTGACCACCTGTGCCTGTTTTCACATAGGAACTTGGTCCTTTTAACAAAGGATCTCACTCAGAAAGAAAAACAAAATTTTTTAAAATGAAGAAAATTATGTTATTTAAAAGACTATTAAATTTTATCCAGTATGGGTAAGAAACAAATTCTAAGAGTCATTTAATAGATCAGACTATACAAAAAGAGAGGAAACTTTATAGGAACTCAAGTCTTTCCTCTTTTATTCTCACAGTACTCATTTTCCAATTCCTTACTCTTTAGATTCATTCATATTTGAAAATAGGTCTTACAGTTAAATGACTAGGATGTGAATAGATGTTCCCTTCAAAAACATATACAACTTTCCAGTAAATCTAAGAAAAAATTATCCAGGAATATTAAGTCATTGCTGCTGCTGCTGCTGCTAAGTCGCTTCAGTCATGTCCGACTCCGTGTGACCCCATAGACGGCAGCCCATCAGGCTCCCCCATCCCTGGGATTCTCCAGGCAAGAACACTGGAGTGGGTTGCCATTTCCTTCTCCAATTAAGTCATTAGGGAAATGCAAATCAAACCATCAGAAGACATCACTTCAAACTTACAAAAATGGCTATGGCAAAAAGACAGAAAATAACAAATGGTGAGGATGGGAAGAAATTAGAACTTTAATGGACTCTGAGTACAAATGTAAATAGGTGTAGTTATTTTGAAGAGCAGTTTTGTAGTTCTTCAAAATGGTAAACACAGAGTTACCACATGACCTAGTGATTCCACTCCTCAGTATATATCCAGAGACAGGAAAATATATTCATACAAAAATGTTTCCAAAAGTGGAAACAACCCAAGTGCCAATCAACTGAGGAATGGGTCAATAAAATGTGGTATTTATCCATACAATGAAATATTACTCAGCAATAAAAAGGAGTGAAGTACTGATACCTGTTACAACTGTGATGAACCTTGAAAATGGTGTGTTAGGTAAAAGAAACCAGTCACAAAAGACCATGCAGTGGATGATTTCCTTTACATGAGATATCCAAAACAGGCAGATAGACAAAGACAGAAATAGGTTAGTGGTTGCCCGATGCTAGGGAGGGGGCTGGAGGATAGCAGGATGGGGAGTGACTGCTAACAGGTACAGGGTTTCTTTTGAGGGTGATATAATATTCTAAAATTGATTATGGGGATGATTGCACAATTCTGTGAATATATTAAAAACCACTGAGCTGTACACTTTACATGGGTGAGTTGAATGGCCTGCGACTCATATCTTAATAGAACTGTTCTTCCCAAAATTAAATGACTGGGTTACTGTGAAGTTTAAGATTTTTAGAAGCTAAGATCTAAAATGAAAAAACTGCAAAAAAAACCTTTCAATATGGTTACTTCCTCCAGAGGCTAATCCTAGAGTATGTGAATATATACCTAAATCAAGCCCTGACTCTGATTTTCAAATTTCATGCCAAAACAGTAGCCAGTCAATAAAAAACAATGACTGTACCGCAACTATAAGTTGCTTTTGAGTTCTTCAGACCATAGCTCAAGACTCATAAGAATCTGTCCATCTACCATATTTAGTAAATTCAACCACCAGAAAGAGTTGGCCCTACACATAGCAAGTTTCATTGTGTGTGGTTATTTATACTTTATTATGTTGACATGTTAAATTTACAATGCCAAGGTGAAGGCTGAATTATTTCTGGCTTTGCTCCCTGTAAGATATTAAAACTGAATATTCATTTCTTTCTGGACACATTGATATTTGTTAATAGAGCCTTGCTAATCTGACCACGAAGAATTGATGCTTTTGAACTGTGGTATTGGAGAAGACTCTTGAGAGTCCCTTGGACTGCAAGGAGATCCAACCAGTCCATTCTGAAGGAGATCAGCCCTGGGATTGCTTTGGAGGGAATGATGCTAAAGGTGAAACTCCAATACTTTGGCCACCTCATGTGAAGAGCTGACTCACTGGAAAAGACTCTTATGCTGGGAGGGATTGGGGGCAGGAGGAGAAGGGGATGACAGAGGATGAGATGGCTGGATGGCATCACGGACTCGATGGACGTGAGTCTGAGTGAACTCTGGAGTTGGTGATGGGCAATGAGGCCTGGCGTGCTGCGATTCATGGGGTCGCAGAGTCGGACACGACTGAGCGACTAAACTGAACTGAACTGAATAGAGTGATGGAAGAGAGTTTCATTTTTCTGAGATGATTTTCAATTATAAGAACAAAAATCACTAGAACATAGGTCTATGATTAAGGATGTCAAGCCCTTGATATTGGTAGGATAAGGTGCCAACAGAAAAGCTATACAGTGCGATAAAAGTAGGTGGGGGGACTTTGGCAATACCAAGGTGTTCACAGCTGTTCATCCAGGGGTACCTGTGGTTGAATTGATGTGAGAAATAAGGGCTGCAGACCATCCACAAGCGTGAAGCAAAGACGGCTGCCATGCCAATGCAAACAATACCTTATTACCCACTTCACCATTGATAGATTTCAGTAGGTAACCAAGATGACAGGATGCACTTAAAGTGCGCTTTTCCTCAAAGTTAAAAGTACTGCTGTTGTCTGTCACTATTTTCAGAAATTCTTAAGTAACAGCTTGAATTCAGTTTTCAAGATATAGGTTCCCCCTACTCAACCCAAGAGCAATCCTTAGCTGCAGAAGCATTAGGAGAAGGACAGGATGAACTGAGTCTCCCTCCGGGCAGTTGGTGATTCCTCAAGGTCTGTTATGAGCAGCAGGGAGTAACTCCTTGCTCCTCCTCCTCCTCTTTTTCTTCCTGTTTGCAGTCATCCCTCCCTTTCTCAAAACCAGTGCTTACTGCTTATTATTCCATGCTGGTCCAGGATAAGTTTTTACCAAGTAGCAACACAATGAGAAAAATAAGTACAACTCCACTTCAGGAAAGTATAACTCCATTTATTTAATTTGAAGAATTCTCCCACATTCTATGATTATATCTATCCTATTTTGTTAATACTTAAATGTGCTTTTCTTTATGAAACACTGATTATAGCAAATGGGGAGCTTTGTTTATGCTTTTCCTTGACAAAATAAAAACTTGTTTGCCTTATGGTGACCTCTATTTTTATAACATTGTTAGCCTGTGGAAAGTCTGGGAGCTGCTACTCTAGAAAATAATGTATATTTTAATTTCACCACATCATTAAGACAACTAGAGAGCAAGATAAAAATGACTAAGTGTCTTCCGTCTTTTTCTCCCTACAGACCTCTTCCTTGTTTGCAAGGTTCTTCATGCCACTATGAAGGCACATCCTCAGGGTATTGAAGAAAAGATGTTCTTGGGAGCAGTCCAGCAGGAAGGACTCAAGGGACAAAGTCTCTAAGAGTTCCCATAAGCCAAGAGAAGTTAAGTCTATGATATAACTTGCTGCTAATGACTAGAGCTCATTTATTGCCTGTTTATTTTAAAAGCATCTAATTTATATAGGCATATCTCAGAGATATTGTAGGCTTGTTCTAGACCAACATGATAATATAAATATCATAACAAAGCCATATTAATTTTTTTGTTTTCCAAATATATATATAAAAGTTGTTTGTACTGTACTCCAGTTTTTAAAGTATACAATAGCATTATGTCTAAGAAACAATGTACATACCTTAATCTAAAAAATGACTTATTGCTAAAAAATGCTAACCATTATTGGGAAACTCAGGGTTACCATAAGCCTTCAATTTGTAAAAAACAAAACAAAACAAAAAACTACAGCATCTTGAATTGCAATAAAGGAAAGCACAATAAAACACAGTATGCCTATATTTTATTCTGTGCCTTTTCATTAAGGAAGGAATTCAGTTCAGTTCAGTCGTTCAGTCATGTCTGACTCTTTGTGACCCCGTGAATCGCAGCATGCCAGGTCTCCCTGTCCATCACCAACTTCCGGAGTTTACCCAAACTCATGTCCATCAAGTCGGTGATGCCATCCAGCTATCTCATCCTCTGTTGTCCCCTTCTCCTCCTGCCCCAAATAGGTAAGGAATTAGTGCCACAAAAAATTTTGCTTCTCAGCTAATACATTCCAGCCTCTGTCCAAGGTGCTAAGGATATAAAAGTTAAGCCCTTAAATAGCACACAGTGCCCTACAAGGGAAGTCATGACTTCCCTGGTGGGTCAGATAGTAAAGCGGCTGCCTACAATGTGGAAGACCTGGGTTCAATCCCTGGATTGGGAAGATCTCCTGGAGAAGGAAATGGCAACCCACTCCAGTATTCTTGCCTGGAAAATCCCATGGACAGAGGAGCCTGGTAGGCTGCAGTCCATGGGGTTGCAAAGAGTCAGACACGACTGAGCTACTTCACTTTCTTTCCACAAGGAGAAAGTTATACAAAAAATTATCAATACATTGTGATCTGGAATAGAGGAAGGTAGGAGCACTTAGGTGTCACTGAGTAAGCTGAAGAAGCCTTTATAGGGTGGAATGGAGGGCTTGACATGGGTCTTAAAAGGGAGAATGTTTATTTCAACTCTGTTTTCAAGAGACAGTTTCAGGCTGAAGAAACAGAATTTGCACCTGGAGAATAAATTGAAGATGTGATGAGATAAGAAGACAGGGATCAGATAATGAAGAAGCTCACAGTCTATCTAAAGAATTTATATTTCACCCTGTTTGTGAAGGTAAACTACAGTAGATGGTGACATGATCACTGGAATTGAGAAAGATCATTATTACTGTCATCTGGAAGATGGAATAGAGAGGAAAGATGTTGGGTGTTGGTAGATCAGTTGGGCCCCTAGATGTGGGCAGGCCAAGCCCAGGTAAGATGAGTATATTGAGTTAGTAGAATAATGGTGGTTGGTAGCAGTGGCTAGATACTCAGCCTATGTAATATAGTAAGAACTGGATATTGAATAAAATCCAAAGTCACAATTTGTCCATGCTAAATTTCTTCATAGGCAGTGCATGTTAATACTAACATATTTCACACTGTCAGTTGATAGATACACACTTTCTAAACCATCTAATTTCTCTTGCAGCCACAGAAGAGAGGGCAAGCGCTTGAGTAGGTAAAGCTGTGACTACCTTTAAAATATGCAACAGAGTCCCATCAAACTTAACAACATGAGAACTTATATTTTAGAGTGTTATGTCAGGAGAAAGAACTGAAGTATGGGCTATGGGCACACTAACTTCTGATTCATTCCTTGAGTCCAGAGGAAGACAAGTGATAAAGGAGAGTTACGAGAGCTCTTCGACATTATGGGGTGTTTTGTTGTAGTTGTTTCTATTCACCCAAGCTTCCTGCATTGAGAATGACACACAATTTGCATTACAAGTAGACACAGTGCCTCTCCAAAGGCGATGACAAGCCTAAGAGTCAAATGTTCCATAAGTACTTTAGAAATATGAGAGGTAATTAAAGGTAAGACCATAGTGATTATGTCAGCTTTGTAACTGAACTGTGTGATTGTCTATTTTTTAGATTTGGATTTATGTTCTAAATTTTTACCCTGATAATAAGAGATATCCATATATGCTACAGAAACTTTAAAAGACTAAAAAAAAAGTTTCAAGTGAAAGCATAAAAGCCCTTATTATTTTATAACTAATATCCCACCAACACTAGCGTATTTCATTTCCAGAATTCTATTTTCTTGTATAACGACATTAGAAATCATGCTATGGATACAGGTTTTTTTAATACTTATTTTTCCATATAAAGTATTTCTCAGGTAAGCAAATATTCCTGAAATTAAAAAATTTTACCAGCCCCACAATATTCCATCATTTGGACATACCAAATTATTGTAATGAATCCCCTCATGTTGGATAATTATGTTGTTTTCAGTATTTTACTAATATAAATAAATACCTCAATGACAGTCCTTATTTATAAATCACTTTACCAAGCTGTAATAATTCAGTTGTGAAAGTTTTAATATTAAAGTAACAAAAGGAATAAAGAAATAAAGGATGAACTGACAACTATGTAAACTCAAACACTCTGTACATAAAGAAAATACCCCAGAAAAATAGCAAGGAACTGGAAGAAATGCCGAATTTCCTGTGAAACGTTTAGGCAGGTCTCAGGACAAACCAACTTAAATGGTAATTGTGAAGTTTGTTATTTGGAGGGTCAAGATGGTTTTTGCCACTACAATGTTTACTGATTGGCCAATTACTAATATTCCAAGTCCCCTTGTTATCATAGGGCTTGAAAACACCTTAAAAGCTAATCTAATCCTTTGAGAGGCTTTTAGGGCTGCCTGCTCTAAGCTATCTCAGACAGATGGAATCTACATTGTTTTTAAAGGTCTCTAGATAAGAAGATTCCATAACCTCTCTTGATAACCATTCCAGGCCTTAAGAGTCCTATTGTCAGAAAATTCTTTCTTTTATCTAGCTTAAATCCCCTATGCTTTAGTTTAAATCTGTTTCCTTCCACTCCTTTCTCCTTGTTTGGAGAGGAATGGAAATCATCTTATTACCACTGTTTACAGAGAGACTCATCACATAAACACCACTAGCAGAGGATTATTATATTTTTTCTTAGCTTTCTCTTCTCTCCACTATGTAACCCTGGTGTCTTCATCTTTGAAGACTGTAGGTCCTAACTGATTTACAAATCACTGAATCATCCTCACGGCACTCTTTTCAAATGTCTCCAAATTTTATGAGTTTTACACAGCTCAAATCATTCATGAAGATACAAGGCACTAAAAGTAGCTATCAGTGAAGGTTTTAGAGGCAGAGAGATCATTTTTCTAAAAGCCACTGCTTTCACCGAGGAGTTTTAGGAGAGCTCAGACTTCCTGGTAGACAAAGATATTGGGGGATGCTCACAATAAAGAAGAGGATAGCTATGTGGAACCACCGGTTCTGTCGTTACAGCTTCTCAGACTGAACGTGGTGGTTCAGCTTCCAGACCCTTCAGGATCGAGACAGCAACTAAAAGCTAGACCCAGTTATTGTTGGTTGATTATAGTACACCATCAACCAGTCATTAGCAAGGAAACCACAGGGCCCCAGGGCCACCTCAAATGTCTTGAGGTGAACAGACAAAATTTCAAAAAGATGTGGAATCCATATGGTTATGACTCAGTGTTACATCTCCAGGTTGACTCTGTCCACTCAGGATCACAGTTTATAAAAGAAAAACTGTGAATTTAGCATTGAAAGGAAACAGATTTGAGTGTCATCTGTATGCTGACAGGCTGCATGATAGATAAAGAAATAACCTGGAAGCTAACAGAGCTGTGTTCTGGCATTAGCTCCGCCTCTCAGTCATGCTGTGACATTTCTATTCCTCTGGGTCCCCACGTGTAAAAGGCAGGGAGTCACAGGATCTTTTAAACTCTTCAGAAAAAGACACTTCATAAATATAAGCTGCGGTAATAACCACTGATAGAACAAAACATTAGGTTGTCATCATATATAAGTAGGGAATTCTTCACGGCTGCTTATTTAAGCACTGCACAGCAAATTCAAGAGTTGAGTCAACACTTGATTATTAGCCTATGGGGATTATTCAGGAAAAATTTAAAATTCTAATTCCTTTGACCCCAAAATATGAGCTCTTTCTCCTTTCCATCACTATATGGGTGCTTGTGGAATTTAAAGCTAATTTCAATGCTTCCAGAGTTGAATATCATGAGGAAAGGAAAGCAGGAATTTAAGTGAATTCTGCAGAGTTCCAGGTGAAAAAACATAGACAGACAGACAGATAGACAGGGACAGAGGCATAGATAATCTCTTGCTTTACTTGTTGGACTGATTGTGTCACTGACTTCCCACTGCATCCTGGCCAGTCTGTGGACTCACTTTCCCTCTGTGCTATGCTGTGCTTAGTTGCTCAGTTGTGTCCCCTTTTCCTCTAGCTCTTTCTCCTTTCCATCACTATATGTGTGCTTGTGGAATTTAAAGCTAATTTCAATGCTTCCAGAGTTGAATATCATGAGGAAAGGAAAGCAGGAATTTAAGTGAATTTTGCAGAGTTCCAGGTAAAAAAACATAGACAGACAGACAGATAGACAGGGACAGAGGCACAGATAATCTCTTGCTTTACTTGTTGGACTGATTGTGTCACTGACTTCCCACTGCATCCTGGCCAGTCCGTGGACTCACTTTCCCTCTGTGCTATGCTGTGCTTAGTTGCTCAGTTGTGTCCACTTTTCCTCTGTTTCCAAATCCTGTTTTCAAATACTACTGATAGCACCCCGTGATTACTATGTGCGGTAACAGAGCAAAATGTCGCTTTTCGTCAACAGAGTTTATTAATTTATTCACCCAAAGACTATCTTAAATACATCAGTGTGAATAATAAGAGGAAAATAACGAATGACATGAGTAACAACACACTCTGCTTGGAATGCCTTTCCTTCTGGAAAGATAAATGCTCCTCATTGTCTCTAAGATGCCTGGGCGCAAAAATTAGGTCCCCAAAGAAGATGCACTTAATGAGAGCAAACTATCATTAAGCTTTTCTTTTTTTTTTCAAATGATATTAGTTTTGTTTTTCCTTTTTCTCTAGATTAAAAAGAAAAAGTTTTTGAGCAGACATAGCCCTGATGTGATACCTGGGAGGGCAGCAAGAGTGAGCATGTTATCTACAAAATAGTCTTATGTGATATGGCGAAGAAGAACGTCTTGACCTGCTAGGCTACAGCAGACTTTCTATGAAAGGTCTCGGAGTGAAAAAGATTTAAAAACTACCAATAGAGTGAACAGCATTCCATGCTTCTTGGGAAATGAGTACGTGTGAGTAGGTATTATAATTAAACTAACTGTAGACCTCCATCAGCATAGCCACAGCCACTTGACATTCTTACCTAGCCGATAAGTGTCTTCATTCCCAGAGCCCATGTTAAGTGTTGAGGGAATTCGTGGCCCCTCTTGAGGCATCCATATGCTTCATTTAAGCGTACTCCACTTGACAATAAAAATCACACTCTGCCTTGTAATACGATATTCAAGAGTTGCAAACAAAATGAGGCTTTGCTTTGGAGAGGCTAATGCCTTGAGCTGCCTCCACACAAATAAAAGATGGAGAGGATTAAAGTCTGGGAGATTACCAGCTTGGTCCAAGCCTGTCTGACAGGTTGGAATCTGAGAATTTGACTGCATCAAAATGCAAAACAAATGCTGTTTGTCACCTGTAACAAGGAGGACTCAGATGTAATAATTTCGAGGCTTGAATAATAGGGGACAAAGAAAACAGTACTCTGGGGAATGCCAGGTCTCTTATTTACGTCATGGCTAACAAAAAAGAGAAGTGAGACGGGGAGATCCTGAAAATGAATGGTTCTTGAGGAAATTCATGCAGGAAATTGCTAACCTGTGGGGCTTTACAATCATGAGGCTTGGTCTGAAGTTCAGTTTATTTAGCTCTGAATGCCTACGAGTGTCTTAACTCCTGAAAGTCAATGAACAAATGCAAAATACTCTTCCTTGTTCTGGGTTTTTTTTTTTTTTTTTTGACAATAGTTGATGTACTTGAAGACTTTTAAGAATTCCATATTTCTACTCCATTTTAGGACTGACAGATGCATTTGACTCCCAGGAAGGGTGTCTATGCTGTGTGCACAAGATGGGCTGGGAGACAGGAGAGAGAGAGGCTCCAGAAAAGAGGCAGATTTTGCTTCTCTGTCTTTGCTTGTTTTCCTAAAGCTGAAATCTAATTTTTGTGCACGTATACCCTCTGCTTTGCTTTCTTTTGCCAAGAGATACTAAGAATTGACTGTGTATGCAGCCTCACACTAAATGCTTTCCATGTCTTACTTCCTTTAATTGACCTAATTGACCCTTTCCTACCATTTTTACATTGGTAGGTCCTGGCAGTTAATGATACCAGTCTGGAAAAAGCCCTGAAATTTGCTGGTGAGGCCTCCTTTCTCACCAATGCTCACAATCCAACTGCCTGGCTTTCCATCAAGGCATCCCACTGTGGTGGCCCTTCTGGGGCAGGTCTGTGTTCCAGAAGTTCCATGATGGCCCTGACTTGTGTTAAATCTTTCCTGATTCCTGGTCCCTGGTTCTCAGCTGAGCTTGAGATGATCTCACAGCCTAAAGGAAAGTGACTTGTCAGCTGTTGCCAACAGCTCCTTGTATTCAACTGGCAGTGAACACAGCGCTCAAACAGCAGTTTTCAGGACCTGGAGCCGGAGAGACTGCCCTGAGGGAATCTGCCAACAACCCTGCGTTGGCAAGGGTTAGAGACTCTCCCAGTGTCAGTAGTTGGTGGAAGCTGGCCTGCTTCCCCCACATGCATCTACAAGGAAGGTTGTTTTAGACCTTTCCAGTGCTGTCATGTAAGTGGTCCTGCAGTGCTTGGGAATTACAGCATTTCTTGGGAGAAGAGCTCCATCACCAGGAATCCAGTGTAGAGGCACAGTGGAGGGGCAGAAAGCAGGACTGGCTTCTCATTTCCTGCTCTGCTACCTTAGGCAGGCCATTTATTCCCCTCTGTCCTCCATCCACCCAATGTCATATACAATAATAATTCATTTTTGAATTTATGTTGCATAAACTAGCTAGTGTGAGCTAATGAAGGTGACCACTTTGACAAGTTCAAAGTATGTAAGTGTAAGCTACTGATATGATTAAACTTACAGACCCTGGTTGGTTGTGTCTAAACAGACTACCTAAGAGACTATTAATCTCCAAATTCAGATGGTTTGGAAAATTAACAAAAAGGGGGCTAGGGCCTTTTTCATTTATGACCCGGTTTGTCAAGATGCCCTCTGAGCGCACATTCTGTGCTCTGCCTACTTCATTACTGTTTGCTTACCTGAGTTACAGCATGACTTATTACAGTCACAGTTATGACTGATTGAGATGAGACATATAATGTTATTTAACCATAAATTTGTTACAGAACCTATTGAACATGAAGTCAAAGTAAGTTATGATTGAACAACAGGAATAAATAGCTATAAGTACACTGGCAATGTGAAAATCAAAATAAAGTAGGCTATTATTTTGTTCTGACATTAATTGTATAATAATACCTATATTTAATGCTATGACTCAATTTTGTGTGTCAAGTCAGAAAAAAATTGATATAAAATACCTGAATCAGCAGGGACTGCTTCTTATTATCACTAGCTTCCTCTGAGAAGAATCTTTGGAAATAAATTTTGATACTGTAGAAATGCCCAGGGTCATGGGTTAGCCAATGGCTGCCAGTAACAAATGGGTTTAAATGGATTCTAAGAAAGGTTTAGCTGTTTGAATCTAAAAAAGAAATATATTACTCTAAAGATCACAACTCTTTGTCCCTCCAAGATACTAAAGTGCCAGCAGATGGGTACTAATTAAAAAGAGAAAGATTGGCTCAAGGCCTGGGGAGGGAGCATTGGTAAATTAGAGGTTCAAGTGAGTGAAGTCACTCAGTCGTGTCTGACTCTTTGCGATCTCATGGACTGTATCCTACCAGGATCCTCTGTTCATGGAATTTTCCAGGCAAGAGTACTGGAGTGGGTTGCCATTTCCTTCTCCAGGGGATTTTCCTGACCCAGGGATCGAACCCAGGTCTCTCACATTGCAGGCAGACACTTTACCATCTTTGCCACTAGGGAAATCCCCTAGTAGGGGTAGGGAAGATGAATTAGGGTGGAAGCAACCAAAAGGCGTGAAAAAGAATGTGTTTGGGAAGTTTGTTGGCCAGAGCAGACCTTAAAGGAGACGGTGAAAAGTAACCAGATAAAACACCCTGTGGCCACAATGTATGGCATGGAAAGAATCGAAATGGGCAACAGGTTTCCTGAACTTAAGAAAAGCCTTGTCTTCCTGGTACAATCCACCCACATGGATGAGATTAGCTATTTGAAGACACTACTTTATGATGAATAATGGGCTAAATCTAATCAAGGTGTGTGTGTAGCTGGAATGTAGGAGGTTGGTTGAGGCTTAATCAATGGTGTTGATAAACCTGAGGTTGAATGTGTGAGAAATAATGTGACTACTGAACTGTATGCAAGAGCAGGGGCAGAGAGAGGAGCGGGCAAGGAAGAATCTGTCAGCATGTCCTCATCACTGTCCAGATGAAGGGGTGGTCTGGGTAACTCTACAGTTTTTGCCCTGCTTGGCAGGTAAATATATCTTCACCATGGAATATTATATTTTATAGTATGTATATGTCTCTGACTATATTATATCTTCCATCTACCACCTACTCAACATTCAGAAAACTAAGATCATGGCATCTGGTCCCATCACTTCATGGCAAATCGATGGGGAAATACTGGAAACAGTGACATACTTTATTTTCTTGGGCTCCAAAATCACTACAGATGGTGACTTCAGCCATGAAATTAAAAGGCACTTGCTCCTTGGAAGAAAAGCTATGACCAATCTAGATAGCATATTAAAAAGTAGAGACATTACCAACAAAGGTCTGTCTAGTCAAAGCTATGGTTTTTCCAGTAGTCATGTATAGATGTGAGAATTGAACTATAAAGAAAGCTGAGCGATGAAGAATTGATGCTTTTGTACTGAGGTGTTAGAGAAGACTCTTGAGAGTCCCTTGGACTGCAAGGAGATCCTACCAGTCCATCCTAAAGGAAATCAGTCCTGAATATTCATTGGAAGGACTGATGCTGAAGCAGAAACTCAATATCTTGGCCAGCTGATGTGAAGAACTGACTCATTGGAAAAGACCCTGTTATGCTGGGAAAGATCGAAAGCGGGAGGAGAAGGGGACGACAGAGGATGAGATGGCTAGATGGCATCACTGACTCAATGGACATGAGTTTGAGTAAGGTCCGGGAGTTGGTGATGGACAGGGAAGCCTGGTGTGCTACAGTCTATGGGGTTACAAAGAGTTGGACACAACTGAGCGACTGAACTGAACTGAACCACTATAAAATTAAGAATTTCTGTTTTAAGAGGTATGCCACCAATAAATTCAGTAAAAAATTATGAATTGATAAGAAAAATGAAAACTCAAAAGAATAAATGAGCCATCCAACAAAAAATTGGACAAAAGATATTAACAAAGCAATCACCAAACGAGAAGCCCTACGAGTTAAAAGAATACAATGCCCATATTCACAAGCAATGAAAGCCATACTTAAATACAATGAAATATAACTTAATAGCATTAGAATGACAAAAATTAGAAAGGTGTATAATATCAAATATAGGTGAAGACCTTGGGAGATAAAAACATAATATGTATCAATACTGTGATTTGGGAATGCAACCTGGCAACATTTAGTAAAGAAAAGTTGCATTTATTCAGTGACCCTCATGCTTCTGAGCCAAAGAAATTTCCTCAGATCAATTAGGGGATATGCATAAGGATGTTTCTTAACATTCTTGTGTGACAAAGGGGGTTGGAAGCACCAGGGAATATAGAAGTAAAATATAGTATGTACATACTCTATAATTAAAGGAAAAGATTGATATAGAATTATGTGGAATAGACATTAAAAACAATACTGAGTGGAAAAAAGAAAGCATGATATTTAGAACAAAATACCATTTATATGAATTTAAAATAGCTACACAAAAACTTTAATTATTTATGAATACATACCATATACTTTATAGCGAGCATATGTAGTGGAAAAAGGAAAGTGGGCACCGATTAGGGATAAAAGGAGGCTAGAGAAACTCAACAAGGAATGAGTTGTCTGTAGACAAATGATGATAGAGCTATAAACAAGGACTATTGTTTACTCAACTCTTTGCACTCTGTCCAAAAAGAAGCCAAAACCAAACTCATATGTTATGATTCTAATGGAAATACATTACAGACAACCTAGCCAGCCAGAGGACAAGCATATTTCACTTCTATATGTTATATCTTATCATGGAGGGAAGATATAGTGGTGTTTTGAGAAACACAAGTTATCTTCAAAAGTTGTACTCTTTTAAAAGCAGAACAACAGATGAAATATTAATTTGTTGACAATTTAATTTTTCAGATATGGGAGGGGTTAATGACAGAAGCTATTACTCTGGACCAATAAAGCAAAGTTATAGTGATGGAAAACTTGAAAGAAAGTGCTCCTTGGTTTTCATTAAGAGTCAGGGAAAGAAATGAGAGGAAGAATCATTCCCAAACATTTAAACTTTCCAATCACCATATTCCCAGGAGCTGCCCCCAGAATTTCTATTCCACAGGTCTAGGGAGGACCCAGAAAATTTTGCAGTTTTAAAGCAAACTATGTCACAGACCACACTTCTCAAGACCCTGGGGACACATTTCTGAAAGATCAGAAGAAAGAATGATACAGTCCCATGACCAGAGTCTAAGGAGAAAAGATGACTTAATGGAGAAGAGAGATATTCAACAATAAAATGTTGACAATAGAATTGAAAATTATGCAGATGAATAAAGATGCAGCAGAGGAACTGGGCATGTAAAGAATAGCATGTGGCTGATGGAATAGGAATGCAACAGAAAAGAAGGGGAAAAAAAGCACAATCAAAAACCAAAGAGGATCAGGGAAGAATCATGTCAGGAGGGGTTAAATCTGAGAATGAGCTCAAGCCTGAGAAGAAAGCTGAGGATAATAAAAGGAATTGTTAACGTATGGTTTAGAGTGAATGCAAGGAATGATTCACGTCCCCCTTGGGGCTGATATTATAGTATTAGCAGATGATAGGAAGAGCGAACAAGAAACTGTTAGCATTCCATTTGCTCCTACCTTCCCCATCAGTGAGAAGGACCTTCCAACTAAGCCACAAAACAACAGCTCAGAAGGAACTGAAGCCTGAGAGAGGTGAGAAAACCAAAAAAAGAGCATCACGTTGCTTTATATGTGTTCATATTTATCGGCCTAAATGAATCTCATCCAAGTTCATGGAAGGAACTCACAGATGTGACTGGAGAACTTCTGTGGTGTTCTTGCAGCAGACCTGGAAAATGCAGGGGTGCAGGAGAGCAGGTCCAGGCAAACAACCTGGCTTTAAAAGGGGGGTAGAGGGAGATACACGTATTGAAGACAGCAGAATATTGCCTTTCAAATTGTTGGATAAATAACCAAAGAGATGTTTTGTAGAAACTCGAGAAAAATAATGAGAATGGGGTAATTGCTAGGGACTCGCCAATAATACCTTGTTCCCGTCTCTGAAAGATTCACCATATGAGGTGAGGGATGTTGGAATCTCTCACTCTTAAAAGTTCACCAGACATTCTGTGGTTCATCCAGGTGTAGGAGAGTTGTTAAACTGCATTAGGATCCTGCCAAAGCCAAAGATCCAATTACAGTGGGATTTTTTTTTTTTCCCCACTGACATTGCTGCATTATGGCTTCTTGTTTTATCTCTTTTTCTCTGGAGAAGGCAATGGCACCCCACTCCAGCATTCTTGCCTGGAAAATCCCATGGACGGAGGAGCCTTGGTAGGCTGCAGTCCATGGGGTCGTTAGGAGTTGGATACGACTGAACAACTTCACTTTCATGCATTGGAGAAGGAAATGGCAACCCTCTCCAGTGTTCTTGCCTGGAGAATCCCAGGGACGGAGGAGCCTGGTGGGCTGCCATCTATGGAGTCACACAGAGTCAGACACGACTGAAGCGATTTAGCAGCAAGATTACTTCAGGCTTTCTAACGTTTTGACAAAAGAGGACCGTTAAGCCCTGTAGTCTTTTCCTTTATCTTTACTCTCACAGTTACTGGAAACATAATCGTTTACGTCTGACTTTAGAGCAGTCTGCATAATTATAACCTATGATTTGTTTTTTCATAGAACTCTGAAATGTTCTTTCAATTCCCCGGCTAAAACATTCCTTTAAAACTTCAGGATCTCTCATTTCACATAATAGTTTCTTCTCTCTATAGGTATATTTCTTCCTTGTTCTCTGGCATTATGAGCCATGCTAAAACCATCCTCTGATTTCACTCAAACAAGCAAGTTCCTCCACCTTTTAGTAAACACACGTCGGTACCCGTGTCAGCACTTTTTCTTCCCTAAAGCATATCCTTTGAGTTCTTAATGTCTATAAACCAGAAAATAATTCAGCTTCTCTTCCAAATTGAATTCAACCCAGGAAATTTTCATAGAGTGTATTCTGTTCCTAATATCCAATCCAAAGTGTGTAAGCACATTTTGTTTTCAAATGCTTCAACATCATCAAAGAAATTCAAACACACACACACCTGAAACTCCTATAGAGCTATCAAGACTAATCATGATTGAGTAGTATAATATGTCTTCCTTCCCTTGCCACAGCATTCCTACTATCTAGCATACTTTTCTTTGTTTTACTAATAAGTGAACAGAGGATATGGCAGAGAAAAGATTACAGTGGAAAAGAGGTGGAAAGCAGGAAATGTTGCAAAGAGTTGGACATGACTGAGCAACTGAACTGAACTGAAGAAATATAGTATTGGGACTTCCCTGGGGGTCCAGTGACTAAGACATCACACTCCCAGTGTGAGAGGTCTGGGTTCGATCCCTGGTTTGGGAACTAGATCCCGCATACTGCAAATAAGAGTTCCCATGCTGCAATGAAGATGAAACTAAGACCTGGCATGACCAAGTAAATCAATATATAAGAAATGCAGTTATTTATCATTTGTGTCTAGAGAACTTTTTCCCCAGAAGTTTTTTGTGTTTATTGTTAATAAAGTGATATTCTTTTATGTGCACACTCAACAGAGCTTCCCAACGAAGGGTAATATCTAAATCAATATTAGATATAATCTCATCAAGCACTCTCCCTATTATCATCCTAATAGACACCTTAGGACAGATAAAACACAAAGATGTACAAAGCAGCTTTTCAATTTTTTTCAAGTTTTTTTTTTTTCCTTTTTTTGGTCAAACCATTTCAAGAGAGACCTGAGAAGTTAATATGAAGTTTGAAAAAAAAAAAAATCCATCATCCAGGGACAGTAGGAAGAATGAGAGGAGGCTGAGCTTTGAGGCAGTTGGCAAGAAGGGGCAGCTGTGCTAACTTAAGGGTTCTTACAGGTTTTTTACTGGCTTCCAAATCTCTGGGTAAGGATTCAAGTTATTTAGAAGAAAAATGATGTTTTCACCCACATCAAGCTCTCAGGATTATTCAAGCACAATCATTTTCTCAATTTCAAAGAGTGATCACTTACCCTACGTAACTGAGAAGTGAAGTCGCTCAGTCGTGTCTGACTCTTTGCGACCCCATGGACTGTAGCCTACCAGGCTCCTCAGTCCATGGAATTTTTCAGGCAAGAGTGCTGGAGTGGGTTGCTGTTCCTTCTCCAGGGGATTTTTCCCGACCCAGGGATCGAACCCGGGTCTCCCGTACTGCAGGCAGACACTTTACCGTCTGAGCCACCAGGGAAGCCCCACATAACTAAAACAACATACAATAAGATAAGAGATTTAACTGATCCTTTCAAAAATCTTAATTCTTGACCCTTGATTATTTGTTGATCATTAAGAAACTGATCATATATGAAAGATTTAATAGAATATCTTTAGGCTTATCATTTTTGCTTACTTTTCATTTCTGCTACTACCTTTGCATCTTCTTTGCTTTTTAAATAGAAAGTATGCATTATGGTTCAAAGATTTCTCTATGCTGAAGAATTAATCACCTGCAAAGGAGGAAAAGAATCCCACATAATTGTTTAAAAATGGCAAAGCCAACAGTCTCTTAACCAGAACCATCTATATCATTCATGGGGTTCCATTTACAGTGAAAATGTGGAACTTATTGTTCAAAAGTTATGAAGACCTTCTGGAGGGGAACATTAATCCAACTGCAGTCCTTTTATTCATGAGACCCTATGCTGCTGCTCTTAGGTGTAAAAGATGTGAAGGTCTCAGCCAATGAGAAGAATGAGGCACATCAAGCCAAAAAGTATCTTCCGAGAAAAACTAAGACTATTTTATATCAGAGATGTCTTCTCACTTTTGAACCCCAATCATACAAACCTATCACTTCTTAGCCATGTGCTTATTCTCTTGGTGTTTTTTTTTTTTTTTCCATTTTAAAAGTTCTCACCTTACTTTATCCCAGGTGACCAACATTCTATAACAGCTTACTTTCCTTCCCATTCCATATTCACAGCCAATCCAATTCTGCACAAGTTTCATTTCTAGAGTGTTCTGGAAAGGTCCTTGCCCAGTTCTAATTTTTTTTTGGATGGTAAAGTCACTGGGATAAAATCTCCTTGAAAATTTCCATTCATTCTCAGAGCACCAGAAGACAGTCATATGAGAGAAAGAACTACCATCAGAAAGTAAGGATTTGAGTCCCAAACTCTGGACAGTCACAAGCTTCTCTGAATCTAAGCTTCCTTATTTATTAAACATAAATATAACCTTCCTTACTGACCTAACTGAGCTAACACAAGAAGCAAGTGAGAAAATGTTTATTGAAATGCTTTGTAACCTCTGAAGTGCTTTGCACACATAGGACATTATTTTGGTGATTTTCATTATGTGTTTGTTTCTGTAATGCCAGTAAACACCAGGCAGCCACCAATTTGCAGTGAAAAGAACATTGAGCTATAAATCACTGCACTTGGCTGTAATTTCAGCTGCTAGTAATGTGTTGCGGGAGGATGGACAGATTCCACCTTTCCCGGTCCCAGTCTTCTCATCCATGAAACAAAAGGCATCAATCAGATCAGCAAGATTGTTAATGATTCTAAAGTAATTTTATATTATTCAACTGACTTTTTGGACAAAATATTCATTGTATTCCTCCAATGTATCAAGTAATAACCTAGAGTCCTTGGGAAACAGAAAGGCCATTTCTCCAAGGGGTTCACTAGATGCCATGTTCACTTGATGCCATCTTTCAAAAATTGGGCTTCCTGTTGGTGAAAAAAGAGACAAGGAAGGTCTGCTGTATACACTCAAGGGGTTCAAGAGGGGTTGGCTGTTGTTCAGTTGCTAGGTCGTGTCTGACACTTTGTCACCCAATGAACTGCAGCACACCAGGCTTCCCTGTCCCTCACTATCTCCTGGAACTTGCTCAAACTCATGTCCATTGAGTTGGTGATGCTACCCAATCATCTCATCCTCTGTCGTCCCCTTCTCCTACCCTCAATCTCTGCCAGCATCAGGGTTTTTTTCTAATGAGTCAGCTCTTTGCATCAGGAGGCCAAAGTGTTGGAGCTTCAGCAACAGTTCTTCCAATGAATGTTCAAGGTTGATTTCCTTTAGGATTGACTTGTTTGATCTCCTTGTTGTCCACGGGATGCTCAAGAGTCCTTCTCCAGCACCACAGTTTGAAAGCATCAGTTCTCCGGCACTTAACATTCTTTATAGTCTAATTCTCACATCGTACCTGACTACTGGAAAAACCACAGCTTTGACTATATGGACCTCTGTTAGCAAAGTGCTGTCTCTCCCTTGTAATATGCTGTCTAGGTTTGTCATAGCTTTTCTTCCAAGGAAGAAGCATCTTTTAACTTCATGGCTGTAGTCACTGTTCACAGTGATTTTGGAGCCCAAGAAAATAAAGTCTGTCACTGTTTCCATTTTTCCCTCATCTATTTGCCATGAAGTGATGGGACCAGATGCCATGATCTTAGTTTTTGAATGTTGGTTTTTAAATCAGCTTCTTCACTCTACTCTCTTACCCTCATTAAGAGGCTCTTTAGTTACTCTTTGCTTTCTACTGTTAGGGTGGTAACATCTGCCTATCTAAGGTTATTGATATTTCTCCCGGCAATCTTAATTCCAGCTTGTGTTTCTTCCAGTCCAGCATTTCTCATGATGTACTCTGCATAGAAATTAAATAAGCAGGGTGACAATATACAGCCTTGACGTACTCCTTTCCCAATTTTGAATCCAGTCTGTTGTTCCATTTCCTGTTTCTAACTGTTTCTTCTTGATCTGCACACAATTTTCTCAGAATGGTAAGGTGGTCTGGTATTCCTATCTCTTCAAGGATTTTCCACAGTTTGTTATGATCCACAGAGTCGAAGGCCTTAACATAGTCAATTAAACAGAAGTGGATGTTTTTCTGGAACTCTCTTGCTTTCTCTATGATCCAACAGATGTTGGCAATTTGATTTCTGGTTCCTCTGCCTTTTCTAAATTCGGCTTATACATCTGGAATTTCTCAGTTCACATACCGTTGAAGATTAGCTTGAAGAATTTTAAGCATTACCTTACTAGCATGTGAAATGAGCACAGTTATATGGTAATTTGAACATTGCTTTCTTTGGGATGGAATGAAAATTCACCTTTTCCAGTCCTGTGGCTGCTGCTGACTTTTTCAAATTTCCTGGCATATTGAGTGCAGCATTTTCATAGCATCATCTTTTGGGATTTGAAATAGTTCAGCTGGAATTCCATCCTTCCACTAGCTTTGTTTGTAGTAATGCTTCCTAAGGTCCACTTGACTTCATATTCAAAGATGTCTGGTTCTAGATGAATGACCACACCATCATGGTTATCCGGGTCATTAAGACATTTTTGGTACAGTTCTGTGTATTCTTGCCACCATTCTTAGTTAGCCACATAAATAGAAAATGTCCATATTCTGTGATAATTTATTTTTTAGAGGCTTACTCATAAGTCATAAGAGCAGAAAAGAAAGGCACCTTGACCAGGGCAGGGCTGGAGCTGGGGAAGGATGTGTTCAAGGAAGGATTTCTGGATAAATTGCAGCAAATGTTGCTCTTGTCAAGAACACATCTTCTTATGTTCTCTCTGGTCCTCATAATTTCCTTCACTTACAGTTGACTGTGGAGCACATTGCTCCCAAAAGAGTGGGACAGGCTGGACATAGCCATGGTTTTAGGGAATCTGTAGGAATCTGTAAGACTATAATCTGTAAATCTGTAAGATGCTCCTCTAGACAAAGCCTTATCATATTGTATGTGCAAAACTTAATTGCTTTGGAGGTAAGTAGATTATGTTCTGATTCCTACCTCAATACACTCTCGGGAGATTTTTAAAGACTCAGTTCAGTTCAGTTGCTCAGTCGTGTCCAACTCTTTGCGACCCCATGAATCGCAGCACGCCAGGCCTCCCTGTCCATCACCATCTCCCGGAGTTCACTCAGACCCACGCCCATGGAGTCAGTGACGCCATCCAGCCATCTCATCCTCGGTCGTCCCCTTCTCCTCCTGCCCCCAATCCCTCCCAGCATCAGAGTCTTTCCAATGAGTCAGCTCTTCGCATGAAGTGAGAGAAAAAATGAATTTTTTTCTCTATATGATGTCACCACTGCTTGGGGTGTGTCATTTACTCTTTTCTACCAAAATAGGGCACTTCTGAACGAAATGGTAAAATGCAGACTGGTTTCCTGAGAGCAATGAAACTAGATGAATCAGCAGTCACAGGCAACAAGTCAGGAGCATGACAAAAGATGCTATGGCTGCAAAATGATGAGCACACTTAGGCGATGAAGAATGAGGGAGTAAGGGAAACCCAAGGCTATGGAAGTCTGGTGCTGCTTGTATATCTCTGCCGTCTCATATCACAGACCTTAACGTGTCACTGGGTGCCACACCAGACACCAAATGCTGCCTGCGCATCTGATCCAGAAGGGTTACTCTTATGTCCTTGTTTTTCTTGTGCATTATTTAAGTGAAGGTGATACAGTGGGAAATCAAAGCAAATATTTAGTGTTCCCATAGGTACTAACTTAATAAAATCATACCTAATTTAATAAAGGTGACTTCATTCAGGGAGCAGCATAGATCTAACTTAAAACTGTGAAGTTAATTATCTTAAAATAGAGTCCTTCAGAGTCACCAGCTACCATATGAAACCCATTTACAAGACTCCCTATAATCCAGGACATGAGAGACCACAAAAATCTGAAATAAATATCCAGCCAGCAAAGATAATCCATAACTGTATAGCACAAAGAAAAGCTCCACTATGTTTTTTTTTCCCTCCCTCACACATGGTTTAAATATTCACTTCTACATGTTCACTAGATGTAAGATTCTGTTATCATTATGAGGGGAACCTATCACAGGCCAACCCCACAAACAGTACAAAGCTCAATTACAAACACTATCTTTATAGGCACACAAAATCCAAGGCTCTTGTGGATATCTACATAATGAGAGAAAACTGGGTAGAATTTAGCAGCTGTAAGGCTATTTAACTAAAAACTCCCCACATCTGATTTAGTCTTATAAAAGAGCTTAGTACTCCATAAAGAATGGTCTTCTTGTAAACAGTTGACTTTAGTTGTATTTCCTCTGTACCACACGTATCTTCTGGGAGGTAGGTAGTTTGACAGACACTGGGATGCTATATGCACAAACAGATCCAGCAGAAACCACCATACACTTCTTTAAGGGAAATCTCTGGTCTCTGGAAATCAGTGTTTTCTCTCATTTCTGCCCTTCATTTCACCTGTTTTATTAACTTTGAGATAGCTAGTAAACTCAACTTACTCCTAGAGCTACATTTAGGAATTCTAGCATTAAAGCCATGTCAAGAATCAGAAAACATCACTGGAAATGAAATGATTGCCTTCAGTTTCCAAGGTGGTCACTTCTACCTGAAGCTCCTGATGGGGAACAGAACTTCAAAGACATCTGTCTACAGAAGCTTCTTTTTCGGTCAGCTGAATTCTCATTTCTTAAAACCTACTAAGCTTCTGCTATAGCTTCTGCTCTTCTTTCTCACTCCAGTCCAAACTTCAGAGCTTCAGAGTCTACCACTAACTCAGCACCTGTCACAGTTGTCAAATTTGTCCCGCTCCAGAGCATCCAGCCCGAGATGGTCCTTTCACAGTCACAAATCCACCACTCCTTGCCCAAAGGAGGTGATTCGGACTACATCTATCAAGACTGGTAGATGAGGGTAAAAAAAGACTGTGACCAACTAGGATTAAGAGATTAATCACAGATACAATTCCTCCAAGGAACGATCTCATCTAAAACATTGGGTTCAAAGATATATTTAATTTCAGAACATGAATGGGGAGCCAGGGGTACAGAGTGAGAAAAGAGACAAAATAGCTTAATAATGTCCAGGCACTGATTGCCTCTGTTTCTAATTCAACTTTCTATTTTATTCCACAAAATAGCATTCACCTTTTGAAAAATGAAAATAGAACAATTTCACTTAAAGAGAAAACCAGGAAGATGAACGAAGAATATAGATTTTTTAAAAACTGCTCTTGTTATTGATTCTACGTGCAAATAATACGAGCTTCCCTGATGGCTCAGATGGTACAGATTCTGCCTTCAACGCAGGAGACCTGGGTTTGATCCCGAGGTTGGAAAGATCACCTGGAGAAGAGAATGACTATCCACTCTACTATTTTTGCCTGGAGAATTCCATGGAATTCTCAGAGAAGCGGCTATAGTCCATGGGGTGGCAAAGAGTTAGACACAACTGAGCAACTAACATTTTCACTTTCAATAGGAGTACTAATTGCAAATAAGATGTAATAGTTTTTAAATAAAAGTTTAATAACTAATTTTTTTAATAAAACAGGAATGTTATTAACTGTATAAATAATAAAAAAAAGAGAAAGGCCAAGATTTTACTTTTGTAATTGCTAGAAACAAATCATTACAGAGATGGAGCAAAAATGAATAGTACAGATGCTTTAAGAGATGTTGATGCTTAGAAACATAAAGTATACTGTGGAAAATTATAACTAAGTACTTTGGTCACAATCCAGAGACCACTTTTCTTTCAATGCCATTAGGTTTACATAAAAGTGAAAAATGATTTAGGGAAGAGAAAATGCCACTTGTCACTTTGCCTTAGGCTATTAAGGTATCATAAAAACATGATTAAAAGTTATAAAAATACAATAAAGGAAAAGAAACAAAAAGAAAATAGTATTTTGGGAAGTGCTCATAAAAGTGGTGACGGAGGAGAACCTGACACCAAAATAGCAGCCCTTCAGGGGAGGGAGGAAGTTTTGAACAAGATTACAGTCTCTCATAAAGTCAATATTATTTCAGTGCAATCAGCTGCCTCACTAATGTGCAAAATCTAACTTTATAAGATGTGGCAAAGCGGAGGAGAAAGTTGCGTTTGAATGATTACCCTGAAAGTCTAATCAAAGACATTCTCCTATGTTATCAAACACAGATGTGCAAAGTGAGGAGGCTAGAGGTGCTTTCTTATTGAAAAAGATTGGCAATAAGATTGAGTACCTTGAAGTGAATTCATCTCCTCATCATATGAAATCCTACATATACCTGGGAGGCTCTTCAAAGTCGACACACACTGAATAATGCTCAACATATGTTTGCCTGTGATGTGCTTGTAACCTAAACCCAAATCTTCATAAGCCAATCCAAAAACCCAGGGCTTTCTGATAAACAGCAGTGTACAAAGACTACTGATCTAACTCAAGAAACATCCAGGGGTCGGGACAGAGTAGAAGGGGAGCCAGATGAACCAGCACAAAACATGGCTGCTTGGCGCTGGCTTGGGCGCATCTTGGTGCCTGGTAAAAGAACTCTGGGTAAAATGAACTCTCACAGGTCTGCACTCCATCAAATGACATAATTAAACAACATAGCACAGAACACAATATCACACTTCCCTCTTTCTTCCTTTTCTAATAAAAAGAAAAAGAAAGATCCAGTTCTCTCCTTTTGGCTAAAATGTTTCTTTCATAGCATTTTATTATATGATTGGGAAGATGTCAGGTATCTGAGTGTTACCTACTCACTAATTAAACCTCGGTTTTCATTTCAAAGTTTAATTATATCTTCAATTCTTATCTCTGTAAAATGCTAATGGAAGAAATTCTTAAATACAAATGAATAATTAATACCTGCATATTTCTTTTGTGGAATTGTTTCGTTTAAGAAATCCTGTGTTACAGTGATGGCTGTGTGAGGCAGGGAAGTAGATTTCTCTTCACTATTTATCTGCTTTAGGGAAAACATGGTTGCAACGAGAAACAACAAATTGGTTGATATTTACTATCTGACCTTGGCAGACCTCTTACAAGCCAGTGGAATTTGAAGAGACAGACCAAGTAAGGATAAAGGGTGATTACATATGAAATGACTGTGTTTAGGGTTTGCTTCTTCCTTTCCTGGATTCTAAGTTGAAGATTTAGCTGTAGTCCCCATGACACTTTTCAGATTCCCCCCAAAACCAATGCAACAGTGTTTTTTTTTTTAAAAAAAAGTAAAGCTGAAGAGATTACCAATTCCTCTCTTATTTCCTGCAGAGTCTTTCCAGATAACTTTAAAAATTTTTCTGCCCTAAAGTGCAGGCATCATTATTAACAAAGGACAGGAGAGGCCAGTTGTTCAGGAAATAGCTATCATTTGGTAAATGGCATAATAAACACATTATGATCTTTGATGCAGTGGGTAATGAGCCAGTATATATACAATACCAATACTAAGATTATTCTCTATCTTTGTATGTATTTTTCTTATTTTACCTGAATTTCCCTCTTCATTTTGTTTGTATTTCCCAGAATTCAAAAAGTCACTTTATAACACCACCTAAGAATTATTAGTATCCTTTGCTTGTACTATTCTCTATCTTTTCTACTGTAAAATGAAAATTTCCCTATCTGCTTTTGTCTCGCAGTTAAAGGACAATATTCAAAGGCAAGCGTCATTGTTAAAAGAACAAAAGGGCATACATGTCTTTCAAAATGAGGGTTGAACCTGGATGATTAAAATTTCCAATCAACTTTCCATGATTTCAGTTGGGAGCTAATCATTTTCAAAGAGGCAAATGCAATCATTTTGTGAAATGAATGGAAAAGTATTGTAGGTAACCCTGACCCAAGGCTGATTTCTTGGTCATCAGCCTATCACGGTTTTTTCATTTTCAGGTAGGATCAATGCTTGGTGAGTGTCTTTCCTATCCAACTTCTGTGCTATTTTTTGACCATCCCAGTCTTTTATCTAATGCTTGGGAGCTTCCTTAGGTGTTAGGAACTTGGGTCTCCTGTGACAGTAGTACTTTGGTATAGAAGAGTGGAATTTTCATGTGCTGTTGAAAAATTGACAATAACAGAAGAAGAATGGCAAATCCATCTCTAGCAGCTGTTCAGCAATAAGGGGAGCGATAAAGATGCACTGCGAACATCTTCCTTCAAGAAAGAACTTGTCATCAGCAGCACAGAGTGCAGCCACAGTGGACAGCCTCTAGCTATTCCTGTTGTTAGGATCCTCTTCAACACTGGACTCAAGGCCACATCCTTCCATGGTAGACCCCAGTGAAGGTAGGGCTCAAGGGCCTGGCTATTTTTGCCCAGCAAGGAACTCTGCTAATGGGCCATCTTTGCTCTGGAGCTCATGTTGGGCTGGCCAAAACTTTGTCAGATTTGTGCAGTGGTCAAGGCTCTCCCTGCCCAGTCTTGCTCCCTCCCTTTTAAAAATTTTTCTCTCAATTTACTCTGACTTTGTCTTAGCTACTGCTTCTATGAGGACCCAACTGATAAATTCTAATAACCATCAGCAGCTCTAGAAAGGCTCCTTTGCTTAGACACAACTCCCAATTCTTCCTAAATCACCAGGCAAGGGCTTGAAAACAAACTTTATTTTATATAAGAAGACAGAAATAACTCAAATATTGGTATGTTTGACAGGACATCAAATGAAATGCAAATCTTGCAGCTTCTCAGACTGTGCTAAGTTTGACAAGAATAAATATAATTAATTTTACTACTTTAATGCTGTCTATACAAATGGCTCTAAATAAAAGACCTTTAGGATTTTGCCCTGATCCACTGTCCCTCTTCTATTATGACTTTTTATTTCAGGTTATTTGGAACTTTTGTATCCGACAGTAACAAACATTGTGAAATTTTACATCCTGGGTGTTCCTACACAAGTTGGCTTTAACCATGTTTACTTAACAATAAATTACAGATTAGACTTAATTCAGGCTACTTAACTACTTTATGTAACTGGTTAAATTGCTCAAAGTTTAAAAAAAAAAAAGCACAACATTTTTCAGTGACTCAAGGGTAATCTTGAGTTGGCATTTCCTAATATTCTGTAGAGATTGGCCACAGAGTCTATGTTAGTTCATGTTTAAACCAATGATCTGAATAAAAAATGGCATCATTATAAAGTATGATAATTACAACAATTCAAAGAGAGGTAACCAGCACCTTTGACAGCAGTAGAAAAATTAAAATGTGCTTTGACCAATTTGAAAAGTGTTTTTGAATAAGGAATACAAAACTGAAAGGAAATAAATGGAGGGCAATGCACTTAAGGAGGAAAACACCAGTGCATAAATACAAGATGGAAATGTATTCACTGTGTTCGACCATGGGAGAAACATACCAGGGAGTCACAGAAGGCCACCCGCTATGCAGGAGCCATCAGGATAATGGTGCTGTTTAAAAAGGAAGCAGGACAGCAGGATGTATGGACTGCAATAACGTGGGTGAAAGCTGTGGGGTAATCAACAGATATTCATTCCTCATTGACCAGGCCCTCACTGCATGCAGAAGAAAATGTGAAGATCGAGTGTGTGGATGTCATCAGAGAAATAAAAAAAAAAAACAAAAACAGGTCTTTGAAAACAGCATATGGAGGAGAAACAGCTGCAAGGTGACAAAGTTGATAAAACTTCTATAAACAGGTAACCATATGATAGGTGGTCTATGCTCAGACCTAACATAAGCTTATACTATATTACCATGGATTTTTAACAGAAAACGTGAATGGCTGGCAAGCCAGGCAGGTAACTTAGTACAGTAAGCCAGGAAACCCGAAGCCCTCTCAGAACCTCTTTCACTGTCACACTTTTGATGGCGGCATGAGATGAAAATGAGGTTCCTTGATTTTCTTAATTCTGAAGCATGTAAAATGACTGCAATCACAGTGCAAAATTACACCTGACACTTAGCCTCAGATTCAGGGAGACAATGGGACAGGGTAGAGCCTGGCAAGTTGGAGAGTATGTGATTCAGCTAAATGGGGCACACCTTCCTGTCAGGTCGACAATGGCTCCAAGGGGGCCAAGTGATTTAAATTTCTAGGGGAAGCCAGGTATCTATATTTATGTTATTAACAAGAAAGATTTTTATTTTTTAAAAAAAGAATTATTTCTTTTTAAAAAGGAAAAGGGGGTGACAGAGAATGAGATGGTTGGATGGCATCACCAACTCAAAGGACATGAGCTTATACAAACTCTAGCAGATAGTGAAGGACCTGGAAGCCTGGTATGCTGCAGTTCATGGGGTCTCAAAGAGTCAGACATGACTTAGCAGCTGAACAACAACAATCTGGGGGAGCACATCCCCCTCCTGAGAGTGAACGCATGAGAGAAAAACTGGTGATTACTCATCTGATAATGCTTTTACCTTTACATTTGATTGATATTTGGCCAAATAAGCATTCTACACTGAAAATAAAATTTTCACAGAATTTTGAAGGCATTTCACTGTTGCCCTCTTATTTCCAATATTGTTGTTGTGAAATCCAACACTATTTTAATTCCTGATCTTTCTTAGGATGTTTGTTTCTTTTTTTCCCTTCTCTAGAAATGTTAGGAATCTTTTCTTTAGTCTTTATGTTCTGAAATTATATGAGGATATGGCCTTACTGGCTACACATTCTCTTTTACTCTTTTTCTCTTTTTTTTGAAAATCCTAATTTATCACAGGTTGAGCATCTTGGCATGATCTTCTAATAACCTTCACCCTACTATTGTCCATGTTCTGACCTTCTGTTCTACTTTCTAGAAGAATTCTTCTGCTTTATTTTCCAATCCTACTAAATTTTCTTAACAATTTATCACTATTCTTCTATTAGTACATCTGGTTTTGCCTTAAAGACAAAACTTCTTTTCTTTCTGATCACGTTATAACTATTTGATGATGTCTCTGATCTTACACATTGTCTCTTTTTCCTTTTAATTCATGCATCTATTTTTCATTTCAGCTTCCCAGGTGTCACAGTGATAAAGAATCTGCCTGCCAGTACCAGGGGTATAAGAGACATGGGTTTGATGTTTGGGTCAGGAAGATCCAATGGAAATGGAAAATGGTAACCTGCTCCAGTATTCTTGCCTGGAAAATCCCATGGACAGAGGAGGCTGGTGGGCTGCAGTCCACGGGGCCACAAAGAGTTGGACACTACTGAGCAACTGAACATGTCTTTCATTTCAGTATCTTTCCTGTGAGAGCCTTCCTCAAATATCTGGTGATCTGTGGTTGTTCTTTAACATGTTCAGTTCAGTTCAGTCGCTCAGTCATGGCCAACTCTTTGCGACCCCATGAACTGCAGCACGCTAGGCCTCCTGGTCCATCACCAACTCCCGGAGTTCACTTAAACTCACATCCATTGAGTCGGTGATGCCATCCAGCCATCTCATCCTCTGTCGTCCCCTTCTCTTCCTGCCCCCAATCCCTCCCAGCATCAGAGTCTTTTGTAATGAGTCAACTCTTCGCATGAGGTGGCCAAAGTACTGGAGTTTCAGCTTTAGCACCATTCCTTCCAAAGAACACCCAGGACTGATCTCCTTTAGAATGGACTGGTTGGATCTTCTTGCAGTTTAATATGTTAATGTATCACTAAAAGGCCAAGCAGACTTTCTATGATGCACATGATCTTGGTGATCTATTAGCTAACTGAGTGTCAAGTTAGGTTTGTTGTTAGATCAACTTCCACGAACAGCATCTTTTCTCTATGACTTTTGCTTCTTGGAAGAAAAGCTATGACCAACCTAGACAGCATATTAAAAACCAGAGACATTACTTGGTGGACAAAGGTCCGTCTAGTCAAAACTTTGACCATAATGAAATCTGAGCACCAAAGAACTGATGTTTTCATCAGAACTGACATTTCTCTATGACTCTTTGATTTCTCCAGAAGAATGCTCTAGAATGAACATACTGGAGCTACAGATCTTTTAGTTCAGTTGCTCAGTCACATCACTAACTCCTGGAGCTTACTGTCCTAACTCATGTCCAGTGAGTCGGTGATGCCATCCAACCACCTCATCTCTGTCATCCCCTTTTCCTCCTACCTTCAATGCTTCCCAACATCAGGGGTTTTTCAGATGAGTCAGCTCTTTCCATCAGGTGGCCAAAGTATTGGAGCTTCAGCTTCAGCATCAGTCCTTCCAATGAATATTTAGGACTGATTTCCTTTAGAATAGACTTGTTTGATCTCCTTGCTGTCCAAGGGACTCTCAAGAGTCAGTTCAAAAGCATCAGTTCTTTGGCGCTAGATTTCATTATGGTCAAAGTTTTGACTAGACAGACCTTTGTCCACCAAGTAATGTCTCTGGTTTTTAATATGCTGTCTAGGTTGGTCATAGCTTTTCCTCCAAGAAGCAAGTGTCTTTTAATTTCATGGCTGCAGTCATGGTCTGCAGTGATTGTGGAGCCCAAGAAAATAAAATCTGTCACTGTTTCCACTTTTTACTCATCTATTAAGAATGTTAGATCTTACACTGTATGATTTCTTTGCTTCAGTCCCACTCCACATTTTTTTTTTTTTTTTTTGCTCATTGTCTCTTAACACAAATACTCTCTAGTTCAAATTCTCCAGGCTCCTGAGAACGTGGAGACACTTTCTCAAGGAGTTGGATATATGTCTTCCTTCATACGGAAACATGCAATGAAACCATTTGTTTTCAACTGACTTGTACAGGAGACAGGGATCAAGACCATCCCCATGGAAAAGAAATGCAAAAAAGCAAAATGGCTGTCTGGGGAGGCCTTACAAATAGCTGTGAAAAGAAGAGAAGCGAAAAGCCAAGGAGAAAAGGAAAGATATAAGCATCTGAATGCAGAGTTCCAAAGAAGAGCAAGAATAGATAAGAAAGCCTTCTTCAGTGATCAATGCAAAGAAATAGATGAAAAGAACAGAATGGGAAAGACTAGAGATCTCTTCAAGAAAATTAGGGATACCAAGGAAACATTTCATGCAAAGATGGGCTCAATAGACAGAAATGGTATGGACCTAACAGAAGCAGAAGATATTAAGAAGAGATGTCAAGAATACATGGAAGAACTGTACAAAAAAGATCTTCACAACACAGATAATCACAATGGTGTGATCACTCATCTACAGCCAGACATTCTGGAATGAAAGTCAAGTAGGTGTTAGAAAGAATCACTACAAACAAAGCTAGTGAGGTGATGGAATTTCAGTTGAGCTGTTTCAAATCCTGAAAGATGATGCTGTGAAAGTGCTGCACTCAATATGCCAGCAAATTGGGAAAACTCAGCAGTGGCCACAGGACTGGAAAAGGTTAGTTTTTATTCCAATCCCAAAGAAAGGCAATGCCAAAGAATGCTCAAACTACCGCACAATTAATTGCACTCATCTCACACGCTAGTAAAGTAATGCTCAAGATTCTGCAAGCCAGGCTTTAGCAATACGTGAACCGTGAACTTCCTGATGTTCAAGCTGGTTTTAGAAATGGCAGAGGAACCAGAGATCAAATTGCCAACATCCCCTGGATCATGGAAAAAGCAAGAGAGTTCCAGAGAAACATCTATGTCTGCTTTATTGACTATGCCAAAGCCTTTGAATGTGTGGATCACAATAAACTGTGGAAAATTCTGAAAGAGATGGGAATACCAGACCACCTGACCTGCCTCTTGAGAAATGTGTATGCAGGTCAGGAAGCAACAGTTAGAACTGGACAGGGAACAACAGCTGGTTCCAAATAGGAAAAGGAGTACGTCAAGGCTGTATATTGTCACCTTGCTTATTTAACTTATATGCAGAGTACATCATGAGAAACACTGGACTGGAAGAAACACAAGCTGGAATCAAGATTGCTGGGAGAAATATCAATAACCTCAGATATGCAGATGACACCACCCTTATGGCAGAAAGTGAAGAGGAACTAAAGAGCCTCTTGATGAAAGTGAAAGAGGAGAGTGAAAAAGTTGGCTTAAAGCTCAACATTCAGAAAATGAAGCTCACGGCATCCAGTCTCATCACTTCATGGCAAATAGATGGGGAAACAGTGGAAACAGTGTCAGACTTTATTTTGGGGGGCTCCAAAATCACTGCAGATGGTGACTGCAGCCATGAAATTAAAAGACGCTTACTCCTTGGAAGAAAAGTTTGAGCAACCTAGATAGCATATTCAAAAGCAGAGACATTACTTTGCTGACAAAGGTCCATCTAGTCAAGGCTATGGTTTTTCCAGTAGTCATGTAGGGATGTGAGAGTTGGACTGTGAAGAAGGCTGAGTGCCGAAGAATTGATGTTTTTGAACTGTGGTGTTGGAGAAGACTCTTGAGAGTCCCTTGGACTGCAAGGAGATCCAACCAGTTCATTCTGAAGGAGATCAACCCTGGGATTTCTTTGGAAGGAATGATGCTAAAGCTGAAACTCCAGTACTTGGGCCACCTCATGCGAAGAGTTGACTCATTGGAAAATACTCTGATGCTGGGAGGGACTGGCGGCAGGAGAAGAAGGGGACGACAGAAGATGAGATGGCTGGATGGCATCATTGACTCGATGGACATGAGTCTGAGTGAACTCCAGGAGTTGGTGATGGACAGGGAGGCCTGGCATGCTGTGATTCATGGGGTCGCAAAGAGTTGGTCATGACTGAGCGACTGAAATGAACTGAACTGAACTGAAGCTGATGCTGGCCCTCATTTGTAGTACACCTATAAGAACTAAGGTTTTACATACCTCAACATAATAAAAGCTATATATGAAACCCACAGCAAACAGTATCCTCAATGGTGAAAAATTGAAAGCATTTCCCCTAAAATCAGGAACAAGACAAGGGTGCCCACTTTCACCACTACTATTCAACATAGTTCTGGAAGTTTTGGCCACAGCAATCAGAGCAGAAAAAAAATAAAAGGAATCCAAATTGGAAAAGAAGAAGTAAAACTGTCACTGTCTGCAGATGACATGATCCTCTACATAGAAAACCCTAAAGACTCCACCAGAAAATTACTAGAACCAATCAGTGAATATAGTAAAGTTGTGGGATATAAAATCATCACACAGAAATCCCTTGCATTCCTATATACTAATAATGAGAAAGCAGAAAAAGAAATTAAGGGAACAATTCCATTCACCATTGCAACGAAAAGAATAAAATACTTGGGAATATATCTACCTAAAGAAACTAAAGACCTATATATAGAAAACTATAAAACACTGATGAAAGAAATCAAAGAGGACACTAATAGATGGAGAAATATACCATGTTCATGGATCGGAAGAATCAATATAGTGAAAATGAGTATACTACCCAAAGCAATCTACAGATTCAGTGCAATCCCTATCAAGCTACCAGGGGTATTTTTCACAGAGCTAGAACAAATAATTTCACAATTTGTATGGAAATACAAAAAACCTCGGATAGCCAAAGCCATCTTGAGAAAGAAGAATGGAACTGGAGGAATCAACCTGCCTGACTTCAGTCTCTACTATAAAGCCACAGTCATCAAGACAGTATGGTACTGGCACAAAGACAGAAATATAGATCAATGGAACAAAATAGAAAGCCCAAAGATAAATCCACACACCTATGGACACCTTATCTTCGACAAAGGAGGCAAGAATATACAGTGGATTAAAGACAATCTCTTTAACAAGTGGTGCTGGGAAAACTGGTCAACCACTTGTAAAAGAATGAAATTAGATCACTTTCTAACACCATACACAAAAATAAACTCAAAATGGATTAAAGATCTAAATGTAAGACAAGAAACTATAAAACTCCAGAGGAGAACATAGGCAAAACACTCTCCGACATAAATCACAGCAGGATCCTCTATGATCCACCTCCCAGAATACTGGAAATAAAAGCAAAAATAAACAAATGGGATCTAATTAAAATTAAAAGCTTCTGCACAACAAAGGAAAATATAAGCAAGGTGAAAAGACAGCCTTCGGAATGGGAGAAAATAATAGCAAATGAAGCAACTGACAAACAACTAATCTCAAAAATATACAAGCAGCTTATGCAGCTCAATTCCAGAAAAATAAATGACCCAATCAAAAAATGGGCCAAAGAACTAAATAGACATTTCTCCAAAGATGACATAATGATGGCTAACAAACACATGAAAAGATGCTCAACATCACTCATTATCAGAGAAATGCAAATCAAAACCACAATGAGGTACCATTTCACGCCAGTCAGAATGGCTGCGATCCAAAAGTCCACAAGCAATAGCCAGGATGTGGAAGCAACCTAGATGTCCATCAGCAGACAAATGGATAAGAAAGCTGTGGTACATATACACTATGGAGTATTACTCAGCCATTAAAAAGAATACATTTGAATCAGTTCTAAGGAGGTGGATAAAACTGAAGCCAATTATACAGAGTGAAGTAAGCCAGAAAGAAAAACACCAATACAGTATACTAACACATATATATGGAATTTAGAAAGATGGTAATGATAACCCTATATGTGAGACAGCAAAAGAGACTCAGATGTAAAGAACAGACTTTTGGACTCTGTGGGAGAGGGAGAGGATGGGATGATTTGAGAGAATGGCATTGAAACATGTACACTATCATGTAGGAAACAAATAACTAGCCTAGGTTTGATATAGGATACAGGATGCTTGGGGCTGGTGCACTGGGATGACCCAGAGAGATGATATGGGGAGGATGTTGGGAGGGAGGTTCAGGGTTGGGAACTCATGTACACCTGTGGTGGATTCATGTCAATGTATGGCAAAACCAATACAGTATTGTAAAGTAAAAAAATAAAATTTAAATTAAAAAAAAGAATAAGGTTTTGAAAAATATATTTAAAACACTCTTCTTTTGAATATGACAGTCAAACAATTGTTATGTATTATAAAAGGGGAGAAAGAATTAACTGATAAAACTCCCAGTTACCCAACTTTTGGATGACAAACTTTGCAATATATTTCCAGAGTTTAGAATATTTTATTTTTGCTCTTTGGCATTCTCCTCCCCTACCACACCCACAGAACTTTATGTATAGTCCAAGTAGCTCAAATGAATGCAAAATGTTCTAAAAATTTCAAATAAATACCCAAACACTACTGGAAAAGACAATAATGACAACACTGCAGAAAGGGAACTGGTGGCTCCCAGGACGTGTCCCTGAGTGAGGACAGAAATGCTCATTTGTCAGTTGAGTTACTGAAGACTATATTCAGCATTTCTCAGAAATACCCATGGAGAAAGCCTGAAGTCAGACATACAAAATCAAGGACCACCTGCAACAGGTGCGTTCTCTGTTGACAGTCACGCCGAGGACGAGGCATCTTGTGCTGACAGCCTGTGTTGTTCACAGCCTGTGCAGGACTAGAAAGCTGCCTAGAAATCACTTCACTGACCCACTGGCATTCTCCCTCTAGCATCATGCCTGTTTGCCCCTCTCCTCTCTTCAGGCTGCCACTAGGAGGTCTGCACTGAATATGTCTCTGTGTGTCTCATTTACTCTGTATCGACACACCCCGATTTCTATTTCTCCTGACAGTTCCACAGCTTTAGGTCTCTGTGGGCTCCTCTGTGTTACAACAGACAATAAAAACCAATGAACACATTCCCCATTTCCAAAGCTCTGATTTCTCACCATCTCCCATGTTAAAAAAATCTATCGGGCCCCCAGTGGCAACACCATTAGAAGATCAAACATTGTGTATCTGCTGGAAGCTCTAATTCCTTAAGTGTTCTTTCCCTAACCCCTTCCTTGCTTCTGCTGCCACAAAGAAAAGAGCCTCTTTGCCTTTGGTGCTATTCTTCCCCATTTAAAAGAGCAGAGAAGAAAGTTCATGGCTGCACCTTCAATTTCCTTTCTCTTCCATGGATATAGCATATTAAACATCCTGTGTTAGATGGGGCCCAAGCAGGTGTGAGGAGTGGGGTCAGGTCTGGGGGTGAGGGTGAAGGAGGGCTGCTTAGGGAGAGAGAGAGGAGATACGGGGTCCATTAGGAGAGCAGGGGCAGGCAGACAGAAAGAAAAGAAAACAGACGTCAGGAGGCTGAGAGGCAAAAGTGCTGTTTCCCACAGCTGTGAGCCAGGCCAGGGTGGCTGGACTGTGCTTTCATAAGGAATGTGTCAGAGGCTTTGTAGTGTTACTTCTTAATTTTACAGACGGTCAGAGAAAGTGCTTATGTTACTTGCCTACAGTTACCACCGAAGGCTGATTAATACAAGATGTTCCAACAAGGGACCAACGTGTAAGGCAGAAGAAATGATGGGAGGAGTCCAAGCATCCCCGTAGGATCCAAAGTTAAAGTGTTTGAAGCAATGATAGCCAACCATGTCTGGAGGCAAATTGGTTAAAATAAATCATGTCAGAGCCATGAAAGGGAAGAATCTAAACAGCTCTCTAACTCCACTCGAAGGCTGGCTTTCTGGGAGTCACACCATCGTTATCCCCTTCATGCTCTGAGTGCATGTTATTGGCTATCAGCAGAGAGTGGGGAAGGAACCAGAGATAAAGCTATGCCTGAAGCTGATTCATGGAGGGCAATTAGGAGATATTTGATGGGAACGCTTTCTTGGGGTGGCGGGAGTATCCAGAAGGGGAGCTTTATCCATTTGGTCATTTGGCATCACTTTCATTAGAAGTACTAAACTGAAATGACCTCAGTCATAATGAGGATATTTATTATAAATAGACTAGAGACACTCAAGATTTAGCACTGAGGCAAAGGCAGAGAGAAATGAATTGGGGGAGTTTCTCTCTAATGAAAAGCTAGATTTAAAAAAAAAAAGGAGAGAGATTTAGTCATTCTGTGTTGCCAAATTGGTAAAAGCTTTTGAGGACAAAGTAATAATTCAGATATCGCCTGGTAACAGACAAAAGAGATTCCAGAAAAGATTGTGAAAAGCAATTTTCTGTTAAATGAATCCTGTTTTCCTACTGACTTATATTATAAAATCAAAGATGCATGGTGATAAGGAAAAAAATGTTGTCACCTGGATGGAATAAGGCTCAAAGAATTTAGAGTAATTTGTGTAAAAGAATGTGTTTCAGGTAAAATGTTTAGGTCAAAAATAGTTCTAATAGCAAATATTAATGTATTAGTTATACTGCCATGCTATAATCAAGGCAAATCACAAAATAAGACACTGCTCATGAAACAGAGCATGTTCTCTGAAGTACTCTGGTAATACAGACATACTGTTCCCATTTGGAGTCTTCTAATCTGTCCAAGCTTTTCACCAGTCTCATAGCACCTGAGGAGTTTTAACTTCATATCCCAAGGTAATTTCAAAATAACCAAGCAAGATCTCTATTTTATCTCAACTTCGAAACACTTCACAGTGGTCTGGTTTGCCTTTGAGATATTCTGAAGGTGTTAACTTCTTCCAAGATGTGCTACTCTGGCAAAGACACCTGATTTGCATTCTTCCTTCTTTCTGTATGAACTGCTTATAAATTCTTACGATGACAATCTCATGGGGAAATGAATTAATTAACTTGTTTATGTATGACCTTGCTGTGTGGCATGTGGGATCTTAGTTCCCTGACCAGGGATTGAACCCGTGACTCTGCCTTGAGGGTGCAGAGTCTTAACCACTGGACCACCAGGGAAGTCCTGGGAAATGAAGTTTCAGAGCCAGAATATTAATCTGTTTTGTTCACTTAAGTTTTCTGAATGCTAACCTATCAAAGGCAATCCGTAAATATTAATTGGCTACACTAATGAATACATTTCTCAATCCCTGCCATGTATTCCTTCCTCCCTTTATCACAGAAGAACACTTTGTCAGACATTGTGCTTGAGGCTAGGGACAGGAAAGTCTGTGACTAAGACACACTGTCCCTTTCCCGGGTGGAACAAACAGAGAATACTTCTGAAGATTATTTTAAATTGCAGAAGTAATGTGACAAGTGTCAAAAGGGTGAAGTAGAAGACGCTTGGAGAGCATTTGGCAGGCAGACTTATTACAGTCAGTGGTTTTCTAGTCTCTGCTTTAAAACCTCCAATAATGTATCTCTCTCCTTACGGAAAAAAGAAGATCCATTTCAGGACACAGGTGGCTGTTTCAAAGCTCTATTTTGTATTTAGCAAAGATATATTGCCCCATTCACTCTATTATCTGCTTTATTCCTGCCGCCTTCCCACCCCTCTTCCAAAGGACTGCCCTTTGAACACTTAAACATGGCTGTTCTATCTCCCCTGATGTCTCTTCTCCAGCTCAGTTTTTCCAGTTTCTTCCATTATTTCTTATTTATCTTTGAAATTGCTTTGAGCTGCTTCACCATCCTGGTCAGTGTCCTGGACATACATTCTTCAGTATAAAGGATAGTGCCCAAAACTCAACAGAGCAATCAAGACAAGAAGTCTGATCATTTTTCTCTCTAGATATCATCTGTTTATTAATGTGGTCTATGCTCACTTAATTTTTCTTGGCAGACATACCATCCCATTGGCAAGAATTAACATTACATTTTACCAAACCAACACCTCTCAAACTTTAAATTGCACGTGGATTACTTGGAGAACTGATTACAACTCCAATTCTAATTCAATAAGCCTGAGATGGCTCCTGAGATCAATTCTAACAACTTCTCTGATGATGCTCTTAGTTGCTGGTCCACAGAACATACTTTCAGTAGCAGAAAACTAAACGATGTAAGGCCAAACCACTGAAGCCTATATATGAGTTGCAATGTTGTGAAATTATTTGATCCTAAAATGCTCCTTTTTAGAATTTATTCATGGTTTTGTATTTTTGAACCTTGATTTGAAAATTCTGTATATAATATATCCCTCATAGTTCTATGACTGGTGACTTTATCTTTTTCTAATGGCAAAATGGATTAATACTTGCCTTAAGATAACTCTTAGATGATGAACTGACATGCTAAGTGAAGAATGTCCTCAGTCAGTTCAGTTTTGTTGCTCAATCATGTATAACTCTTTGCGACCCCAAGGACTGCAGCATGGCAGGCCTCCTTGTCCATCACCAACTCCTGGAGATTATTCAAATTCATGTCCACTGAGCCAGTGATGCCATCCAACCATCCCATCCTCTGTCATCCCCTTCTCCTCTCTCCTTCAACCCTTCCAAGCATCAGAGTCTTTTCAAATGAGTCAGTTCTTCACAGCAGGTGGCCAAAGTATTGGAGTTTCGGCTTCAAAATCAGTCCTTCCAATGAATATACAGGACCAATTTCCTTTAGGATAGACTGGTTGGATCTCCTTGCAATCCAAGGGACTCTCAAGAGTCTTCTCCAACACTATAGTTCAAATCATCATTTCTTCAGCACTCAGCTTTCTTTATAGTCCAACTCTCACATCCATACACGACTACTGGAAAAACCACAGCCTTGACTAGATGGACCTTTGTTGGTAAAGTAATGTCTCTGCTGTTTAATATGCTGTCTAGGTTGGTCAAAACTTTTCTTCCAAGGAGCAAGCATCTTTTAATTTCATGGCTGCAGTCGCCATCTGCAGTGATTTTGGAGCCCAAGAAAATAAAGTCTGACACTGTTTCCACTGTTTCCCCATCTATTTGCCATGAAGTGATAGGACCAGATGTCATGATCTTAGTTTTCTGAATGTTGAGTTTTAAGCCAACTTTTTCATTCTCTTCTTTCACTTTCGAGAGGCTCTTTAGTTCTTCTTCACTTTTGGCCATAGGGTGGTGTCATCTGCACATTTGAGGTTACTGATATTTCTCCCGGCAATCTAGATTCTAGCTTGTGTATCATTCAGCCCAGCATTTCATGTAATATACTCTACATATGATTTAAATAAGCAGGGTGACAATACACAGCCTTGACACACTCCTTCCCCGATTTGGAACCAGTCTGTTGTTCCATGTCCAATTCTAACTGTTGCTTCCTGACCTGCATACAGATTTCTCAGGAGGCAGGTCAGTTCAGTTCAGTTCAGTCGCTCAGTCTGTCCGACTCTTTGTGACCCCATGAATCGCAGCATGCCAGGCCTCCCTGTCCATCACCAGCTCCCAGAATTCACTCAGACTCACATCCATTGAGTCAGTGATGCCATCCAGCCATCTCATCTTCTGTCGTCCCCTTCTCCTCCTGCCCCCAGTCTCACAGTCTTTTCCAATGAGTCAACTCTTCGCATGAGGTGGCCAAAGTACTGGAATTTCAGCTTTAGCATCATTCCTTCCAAAGAAATCCCAGGGTTGATCTCCTTCAGAATGGACTGGTTGGATCTCCTTGCAGTCCAAGGGACTCTCAAGAGTCTTCTCCAACACCACAGTTCAAAAGCATCAATTCTTCGGCACTCAGCCTTCTTCACGGTCCAACTCTCA
>SJXQ01002261.1:135976-156617 GCA_006408695.1 Aepyceros melampus
TCTCTTCTTGCTATTCTTTGGAACTCTGCATTCAGATGCTTATATCTTTCCTTTTCTCCTTTGCTTTTTGCTTCTCTTCTTTTCATAGCTATTTGTAAGGCCTCCCCAGACAGCCATTTTGCTTTTTTGCATTTCTTTTCCACGGGGATGGTCTTGATCCCTGTCTCCTGTACAATGTCACGAACCTCATTCCATAGTTCATCAGGCACTCTGTCAGATCTAGACCCTTAAATCTATTTCTCACTTCCACTGTATAATCATAAGGGATTTGATTTAGGTCATCCCTGAATGGTCTAGTGGTGTTGCCCACTTTCTTCAATTTAAGTCTGAATTTGGCAATCAGGAGTTCATGATCTGAGCCACAGTCGGCTCCCGGTCTTGTCTTTGTTGACTGTATAGAGCTTCTCCATCTTTGGCTGCAAAGAATATAATCAGTCTGGTTTTGGTGTTGACCATCTGGTGATGTCCATGTGTAGAGTCTTCTCTTGTGTTGTTGGAAGAGGGTGTTTGCTATGACCAGTGCATTTTCTTGGCAAAACTCTATTAGTCTTTCTCTGCTTCATTCTGTATTCCAAGGCCAAATTTGCCTGTTACTCCAGGTGTTTCTTGACTTCCTAGTTTTGCATTCCAGTCCCCTATAATGAAAAGGACATCTTTTTCGGGTGTTAGTTCTAAAAGGTCTTATAGATCTTCATAGAACCGTTCAACTTCAGCTTGTGCAGGTCAGGTGGTCTGATATTCCCATTTCTTTCAGAATTTTCCACAGTTTATTGTGATCCACACAATCAAAGGCTTTGGCATAGTCAATAAAGCAGAAATAGATGTTTTTCTGGAACTCTCTTGCTTTTTCATTAATCCAATGGATGTTTGCAATTTGATGTCTGGTTCCTCTGCCTTTTCTAAATCCAGCTTGAACATCTGGAAGTTTATGGTTCATGTACTATTAAAGCCTGGCTTGGAGAATTTTGAGCATTATTTTGCTAGCATGTGAGATGAGTGCAATTGTGTGGTAGTTTGAACATTCTTTGGCATTGCCTTTCTTTGGGATTGGAATGAAAACTGACCTTTTCAAGTCCTGTGGCCACTTCTGTGTTTTTCCAAATTTGCTGGCATATTGAGTACAGCACTTTCACAGCATCATCTTTTAGGATTTGAAATAGCTCAACTGGAATTCCATCACCTCCACTAGCTTTGTTCATAGTGATACTTCCTAAGGCCCACTTGACTTTGCATTCCAGGATGTCTGACTCTAGGTGAGTGATCAATTATCTGGGTCATGAAGATCTTTTTTGTTTAGTTCCTCTGTGTATTCTTGCCACCTCTTAATAGCTTCTGCTTCTGTTTGGTCCATACCATTTCTGTCCTTTATTGTGTCCACATTTGCATGAAATGTTCCCTTGGTATCTCTACTTTTCTTGAAGAGATCTCAAGTCTTTTCCATTCTATAGTTTTCCTCTATTTCTTTGCATTGATCACTGAGGAAGGTTTTCTTATCTCTCTTTGCTATTCTTTGGAATTCTGCATTCAAATGGGTATATCTTTCCTATTCTCCTTTCTTTGCCTTTCACTTCTCATCCTATATAAGCATAAATTATTGAACTAAGAAATACTTCAATTTTGGTTATTTTAGCACATTAGCTTGAAATACAATGGTGTTCAATAAACTTCAAATTAATTTGATAAATTTTACAATTTGTTAGAATCTATTTGAGAACATAACTGTTTAGGGTAGTAGATACATTTTGCTAGAACATTTGTTAAATTTTATCCTTCATATACTCAAATCTCTGGATTCTTTCCAGACTTATTTTCCTAGGAACACCTGTTCAATTTATTTTAGTCTTCTTCCTTGTGTAATACATAAAATAAAGAAGTGAGATCTTTAACACTGGCTCAGCTATAAAGCTTCACTCCACATACTCTGGGAATTTAAGTTATCTGGAAACTTACTACAATTCAGCAAAGATCAATTACTTAAAAGTTAGGTCTGTAGAATTCTATTCCACTGGGAAATGCTTGCTTGTGGCCACTTCCTTTTTAGAGACGTATTTCATGGGCCAAACAGTAGATTATTATACACCCCTCAGAATTCCTGTGAATTGAGCAGGAATAATTACCATGAACTGATTTGCTACATGATAATAGTGATACACAAAATTGTGAAATGACTTATACAGAGTACATTGTTTAATAAGTAAAAATAAAAGCTAGTTCAATTACAAGACTAAAAACACTGAGAAAGCAGTGTTATATATCACTGCTATTGCCAGAACTAGATGTGATATAAGTTAAACTTATGCTCTTCCATGTTAATATTCTCCATGTAACTGGAGTTTAACAATTTAACTGAAAATGAAAATAATATAAAAGAATGAAACAGATGAGAATGTGGAGAGAAGAAGAAATAAGTGAGTTAAAATATCTACAACTACACATTGGGAGGAAAGTTTTGATCTACGTCCATGATATTTCTATGACAGAGTCTTCTTTATAACTCTGGGTATATGCATTAATGTGTAAAAGGAAAACAAACAATCTTTCTCCACCATATATAATATGCCAAAGCTCCTTCACAGAGCCTTTTGTTATTTGGAAAAAAAAAAAAAAAGTAGAACACTAATTTGACAATTATATATATATAAAAAAAAAGAAGTCATGAGCCATTTATCTTATTTACAAAAAGAACTTATTTATATATATCACAAACAGCAACACAGAAGATCATTACCTTTAATATGAAAGTAAGAGTAGGGCATTTTCAAGTGGTCACTCCATAAAATTGAGAGAGAATGAATAAAATCATTATCGTATATATATAAAAAAATCTAAGTAGTATTAGTACTCCCATCTAGCAAACCTCTCATTTCTACAAATGAAAGTCAACAGGGATAGAGCAGATTAACTTTGTCATTTCAACTTGAACAAAACTTCACCTAATAAATGCTTTATAGTCAACAGAAACATTAACTGATGCCAAAACATTTTTCCAAATGAACATGCTTTCTAACAGACGTAAAGATCATATGGAATTGAGATAATACCTAGAAAATATGTTTCAGTTCCTCTAAGAGCACTCACTTAGGAACTTAAAATACATAGAAGCATACAAAGGACGCAAGTATGCCAAAACTGGGAATCATTTTCCGAGTCAGCAAATGATTACCGCTTATGAGCTTAAACGAGCTTCATGTCAAGTCAGCAGTGTCATAGAGAGATGTTTTCACCAAGCTCTGCAGTTGAAAGGTGTCGCTAGTCTTTGCACTGTGAATCATGTATCTGGTTGGATTTCTTTTAAACTTGGATATCCAAGTTATCTAATTAGGACACCACTGTCTGAGCACAGACTGAAAGAGTCACAAAGAAGCTAATAATGACATTTTTCTTTCAATGACAAGGGTTAGGTTAAATTAGAAAAGATTAGGTTACATTAAAATTTTTCTTTTATAGCAAATCATTTAACAAAAATGTTCCACTAAAGAATGAGGCAACCCCAAAGTCATTTCTTAAGATGCTGACAAAATGGAGAAAGAGTAAGCTGAACTGGGCCTTAATTCTGCATCTAGGACTAAATATGCATCTTGGGTCTGGTAAGTGGCCATCCTTCCTTCAGCTATGGATTTGAGGCTTTCAGACGCATGTTCTTCTCTTCTTAATGGTTACTGTGCTCTGTTGCATAATTAGTTGTTATTCACCTTTTCAAGTAGAAAATAAGTCCCTCAACAGCAAAGGCTGGATTAATTAACATTTCCCAGGAAATAATATTCCTAGGAAATAATAGGCACTAGGGAAATGTTTTAGTGAATGAGGGAATGAATGAATGAATGCTTCCCAAATTCATCAGGGTGCAGAAGTCAGCAACTAGATAGCTCTCCTGTATGAGAGACTGAAGAAGCGACAGTACAACAGGGTATTAGTTTAAGTGAAAGTTTACAGCGGGCACAGGGAAGAAATGTAGACAGGGAGAGAGGAAGGAATTTCAGCCACATAGTATAAATGTTGCCTTTTTGGAAAATAAGAGGAGACAGTGTAGGTCCAGGGTAAAAATCGAAATGGAGCTGCTCATTTTGAGCACAGGCTTTCTATAGTTAAGTAAAATACCCAAGAAATAACTGTACATTGACTTGCAGATGGTGGTGGCTAATTTTAAATGTCATCTTAGGCTAAAGGATGCCCAGATGGTTGGTAAGCATTCCTGGGTCTGCCTCTGAGGGTGCTCCATGGTTGGGAGCCTCAGTAGAGATCGCACTCACCAATGTCTAATCTACTGAGGGTCTGAATAGAAGAAAAAGAGGAAGGGCGAGTTTGGTTTTTCGCTTGAGCTAGGATGTCCCTTTTCTCCTGGGTTTTGGGTCTTTGGTCCAGAACTGGGACTTACGCCATCTGCTTCCTTGATTCACAGGCTGTTAAACTCAGAATGAATTATTTCAAGGCTTTCCTGACTCTCTAGCTTGCAGACAGCAGACTGTGGGACTTCTTAGCCTCCATCACTGTGAGCCAATTCCTATAATAGTCTCCTCACATATATGTGTGTGTGTGTGTGTGTCCTACTGGCTCTATTCCTTTGGAGAACTCTGATGATACTGATTTGAAAGTGAACACACAGCCAAATGATAAGATGGTCATGTTTCAGACTTCACATATATTCTCACTCATGTGAAAGTGTCAACTACCTACCTATGCTAATTCTTAAAAAATTTTCTTAACCAAAGACAAGGGCTCTGAGCTGAGTCTTAAAGGTAGCGTCAGGTTCAGAGGTCACCACCTTGCTATATATTCTGACAGTGAAACCTCTGTTTACCATCTTTCATAGAACCCTAGATATTTAGAGTCTGGAAGAAGCATAATGATAATCCAATCTAAACTAGTTACAAATCTGATACCTCTAATTCTGATACTTTTTATCTGACAAGACGACCCGATTTGTTGGTAGAATAGACAAATTTAGAACCTACATCTTCTGCTTCTTGGGGCCAAGATGCTTCCCCTGACTTCTCACCGTACTTCAGTGGAACACAGAGGAATGCATGGTTCAAGTGGCATGATCCTGAGAGTCATGTTATATGCTGAACCATACCCACAGTAAAGGCACTATTCACATGTGTGACAATTCTATACCTAGCATAATTGGTGTCTAAGACTACAGGCCTCCGAGAGCATGATGGTAAACTCTGAAGATAAACAAGAGCCAGTGGACACGGGAGGCATCTGTTGTCTGTTTCTGCAGCTTCCTATCATGTCCCAAAACGGGGGCACACATGACTATGTGGCATTGACTTATTTTGTGGAATGGCTAGTGAGGCTTCAGTTCACTTGCTCAGTCATGTCCAACCCTTTGCGACCCCATGAACTGCAGCACGCCAGGCCTCCCTGTCCATCACCAACTCCCGGAATTCACTCAAACTCACATCCATCGAGTCGGTGATACCATCCAGCCATCTCATCCTCTGTCGTCCCCTCCTTCTCCTGCCCCCAATCCCTCCCAGCATCAGAGTCTTTTCCAATGAGTCAACTTTTCGCATGAGGTGGCCAAAGTACTGGAGTTTCAGCTTTAGCATCATTCCTTCCAGAGAACACCCAGGACTCATCTTCAGAATGGACTGGTTGGATCTCCTTGCAGTCCAAGGGACTCTCAAGAGTCTTCTCCAATACCACAGTTCAAAAGCATCAATTCTTCGGTGCTCAGCCTTCTTCACAGTCCAACTCTCACATTCATACATGACTACTGGAAAAACCATAGCCTTGACTAGATGGACCTTGGTCAGCAAAGTAATGTCTCTGCTTTTGAATATGCTATCTAGGTCGGTCATAACTTTCCTTCCAAGGAGTAAACGTCTTTTAATTTCGTGGCTGCAGTCACCATCTGCAGTGATTTTGGAGCCCAGAAAAATAAAGTCTGACACTGTTTCCACTGTTTGTCCATCTATTTCCCATGAAGTGATGGGACCTGATGCCATGATCTTAGTTTTCTGAATGTTGAGCTTTAAGCCAACTTTTTCACTCTCCTCTTTCACTTTCTTCATAACTTCAACTTCTTCACTCTCCTCTCTTAACTTTCTGCCATAAGGGTGGTGTCATCTGCATATCTGAGGTTTTGATATTTCTCTTGGAAATCTTGATTCCAGTTTGTGCTTCTTCCAGCCCGTTGTTTCGCAAGATGTACTGTGCATATAAGTTAAATAAGCAGAGTGACAATATACAGCCTTGACGTACTCCTTTTCCTATTTGGAACCAGCTAGTGATGCTTACATTCAGATTAATACACAGAAGGTAAGGTCCACGAGAGGGTCTCATCTGTCTATAGTTCCCATGACACCTGGCACAATTGGCACTCTGGAAAGGAAGGAAGGAAAGAAGGCAAGCAGGCAGTGCATAAAGTTTGGGCTTGTTTTTTATATTCTTGCTTTGAAAGGATGGAAAATAAATGGTTCATCTGTAATTTCAAGATAGAATTCTTTCCTTTTTGATCATGGGGAAATGTATAAAACCCACATTTGTGGAAGGAACGTGTCAATCATACTATACCACCAAGTATACATATCTGCCTGAGGTAAAAAAGATACATGAGGAAAACATTACTTGATTTACAGTTCTCACTTATGCTCCATCCTTCCCTCTGGTGTGATCTATGGATTAACATTTTGCATGAACATGAATTCAACTAATGATAAGCAAACTTTCTCACATCAGAATGCCTCCTTTCAATAAAACGTGTAAAACTCATCAGAGCAAAATCAACGGGCTTTCTTGAGGACCAACTAGAAAGGTCACACAGAGAGGAAGAAAATCCATAAACTTCCAAAAAGCAGAGACTGTATATTTTAACCAGGATATTGTCTGTTCTTTTTCTTGGGTTCCTGTATCAATTCTCTGACCACAAACACATACAAATACCCCTTGAGGTTCCATGGCTATTTTTGGTTATAATTAGTGTCAAAGTGAAAAGTGAAAGTGAAAGTCACTCAGTCATGTCCTAGTCTTTGCGACCCCATAGACTACACAGTCCATGGAATTCTCCAGGCCAGAATACTGAAGTGGGTAGCCTTTCCCTTCTCTAGGGGATCTTCCCAACCCAGGGATCAAACCCAGGTCTCCCGGATTGCAGGCATATTCTTTCCAGCTGAGCCACAAGGGAAGCCCAGTGAGTGTCAGGGAAAACAATATTTTGTGTGTGTGTTTGTTTTTAAATAATCTTGCTACTTGTTCTTTTCTTTCCTCTATTTGTTTCTACCAGTCTCAGCTTTAATTCACAGTGTGCAAGCAGGTATGTGACCATGTGTTAACTTTATTTGCAAAAGGGGGTAATTAAAATTGTCAGGATTATTACTTATCCTTAAGAAAATGAAATTTACAGAGTTGCTTATAAAGCTCTTCACTACATTAGCAACTGTATTCGTAGTTTAAAAAATACATGTGTACACACACACACACACGGTTATGAGCTGAAGAGATGTCAACACCCCTTAGAGGTTACAGGTTAGTTCACTGGTTACAGAAGAATGTGCTGAGCTGAAACTGATCTTTACATAGGTAAATACATATTTCCACAAGAGACCACTCAATCATCCTCTGATCACTTTTGCTAAAGGGGCAGGGGGAGGGGTCTACATTTTCCAGAAGAAAAAGAATTTATAATAAAGACCATCTGTAACTTGGCCTTCCATGCTATCAATTAGGAATACTTAAAAGACATTCCATTGCAAATAAATTTCTGTAACTTACAGAAAGGGGGTAAAATTTCCCTAGCAAATAAACCTTTGAGGAACTCCCCAAATAACAAAGAATTGTAGAAAGATCTAGTAGCCTCCTCATGTTAATGCATGTGGTGCAATGATAGGAGATGGAGAAAGGTATTTGAGTTTGTCCTCATTCTGCATCTGTAGGGTAGATGGGAAACACTCTAAGACTAGAGATGGCAAACATTTTGATTGCAGATTCTTCCAAAGATGTTCATAGTCAGAAGTTGATAAACAAATAAGGAGTTTCTCTAACGGAAGCAATTATGAACCTTCTCCTTGGCCTCTGGCTGTCACACTAGGAAGAAGGCCAGGATCATTAGGAACCCAGTTTGAAAATTTGTGGTTTAGAACACTGCTGTCCAACAGAACTATAATGTGAGTTACACATGTAATTTAAAATTTCTATGAGCCAAAGTGGCTGAGACTACTTTAAGTAAAAGTAATCTCAACATGTATAAATTAAGTTAACCCAACATGTATAAAATAACTCTAACATATAATCAATATAAAATTTTTAAGATGGTTTACTCTTATTTTTAATACTGAGTTTTTGAAATCAGGTGTCTATTTTATACTTTCCCCACACCTCAATTCAGACCTGTTACATTTTAAGCTCAAAAGCCATATGTGGTTAATGATTACCATATTGGATCATTTATGTTTCCACTTTGCTCTCACTTACCCAGTGGACTTGGTCCCTCTTATTTTTTCTCTTCACTGGGGCAGTGTGTGCTTTCATAAAAGTCCTTTACTAAAGAAAATCTTTTTGTTTTGTTTTAAAAATTTAAACCATATTCATGAGTTAATTGTTAATTGTTTCTAACCAAAGGACAGACTGCATGTTCATCCCTTCTCCCCTTTTTCTCCCCTATTTCTTCTCAGTAGGGGAGGACAGAGGAAGAAATAATCAAACATCATTTGAGAGAAGTCACTTGCTTTCGTCTAGGTTTGTCCATCAATACCCTAGGATCAAACATCTGCTTCAGGGAAAAAAACTATAACTCTAGTTTAGAAATTAACACTTAACTCTTCCTGATGTGCGATGTAATAACTTACTTCAAAGTCATCCACTGTCTGAGCTAAGCAACTAGCCCAGTGGGATAGGATAATAGTTGTAGACATACCCCATCTGTGCTACTTCTGGCTTATGAATGGGATAAAGCCCAGATATCGTTCTTCTCCCATGGATGGAGAGTAACTTCACTCCTTTAACTCAACATGCCTTGAGCACTTGCTAGGTGAAAAGTACACAGAAAGCAAAAATAATTGTGTAGTTTTTCTCTATAAGACAGATGAATAGTAGCAAAAATAAGGTAATCAGTGACAAACTACTATGTTGTAGTAGTGGACAGAATGTGGTCCACTGAAGAAGGGAATGGCAAGCCACTTCAGTATTCTTGCCTTGAGAACCCCATGAACAGTATGAAAAGGCAAAATGATAGGATACCAAAAGAGAAACTCCCCAGGTTGGTAGGTACCCAATATGCTACTGGAGATCAGTGGCGAAATAACTCCAGACAGAATGAAGGGATAGAGCCAAAGCNCACTTTCTTCAATTTAAGTCTGAATTTGGCAATCAGCAGTTCATGATCTGAGCCACAGTCGGCTCCCGGTCTTATCTTTGGTCCACTGAAGAAGGGAATGACAGCCACTTCAGTATTCTTGCCTTGAGAACCCCATGAACAGTATGAAAAGGCAAAATGATAGGATACCAAAAGAAAAACTCCCCAGGTTGGTAGGTACCCAATATGCTACTGGAGATCAGTGGCGAAATAACTCCAGACAGAATGAAGGGATAGAGCCAAAGCAAAAACAATACCCAGTTATGGATGTGACTGGTGACAGAAGCAAGATCCGATGCTGTAAAGAGCAGTATTGCATAGGAACCTGGAATGTCAGGTCCATGAATCAAGGCAAATTGGAAGTGGTCATAAAGAGATGGCAAGGGTGAACGTCGACATTCTAGGAATCAGCAAACTAAAATGGACTGGAATGGGTGAATTTAACTCAGATGACTACTATATCTACTACTGCGGGCAGGAATCCCTCAGAAGAAATGGAGTAGCTATCATGGTCAACAAAAGAGTCCGAAATGCAGTACTTGGATGCAATCTCAAAAACAACAGAATGATCTCTGTTCGTCTCCAAGGCAAACCATTCAATATCACAATTATCCAAATCTATGCCTCAACCAGTAATGCTGAAGAAGCTGAAGTTGAACGGTTTTATGAAGACCTACAAGACCTTTTAGAACTAACACCCAAAAAAGATGTCCTTTTCATTATAGGGGACTGGAATGCAAAAGCAGGAAGTCAAGAAACACCTGGAGTAACAGGCAAATTTGGCCTTGGAATGTGGAATGAAGCAGGCCAAAGATTAATAGAGTTTTGCCAAGAAAATGCACTGGTCATAGCAAACACCCTCTTCCAACAACACAAGAGAAGACTCTACACATGGACATCACCAGATGGTCAACACCGAAATCAGATTGATTATATTATTTGCAGCCAAAGATGGAGAAGCTCTATACAGGCCCTAACTGCTAACAGGCTCTAAATGCACTCACAGTAAGTTTATACTTCTTAGGACTGCTTATCATTCTTACTTCTTTTCTGTTGTTTATTTATTCTTCTATTCTAAGGCAAACAACATCAAATTTTCTCCCTCCACTTTCACCACTTCCTAATTTTCATTTTCACTCAATAACATCCCATGTCCCACAGGAATTTTAGCTTGCTTTAATTACACTTTGTGAAATAGATCACACACACATATGTGGCTATAAAGCAGATAAACTGTCCTTTTTTACACCTGTGTCTATATTCTTCCCCCGCTTTTAGCAACAAGCAGCTGTTTTTGCCCTTCCTGAGGACGTATCCTCCACTTTTACTTTACATTTCATTTCTTACTTAAAAACTTTTGTCTATATATGCTATTAACTCTACATCTTCTGCTGACAGTTCCTGTCCTATTTTTTGTTGTTCTATTATTGCTCCTTTTAAAATTAAATTTATCCAATGGTTATCTATACTTATTTTACTGCAAACGGATTTTAATCTTAACATCAACCAAAATTTTTTTGAATCTTCATGCTGCAAAATAAAGCATTATTTCTCAGTTCTTGTTTATACATCCTCTCTGTAGGATTTAACAACTGATCATTCCATCTCCCCAAAATATTTTCTTTATAGGACTTTTTTAATATATTCCTCACTACCACCTACGTTGCTAGTAGCCACCTCTTCATTCTTCTACTTTGCTGATTCCTCCATGTCTCCAGCTTTCAAGTGATAGAATTTCCCAGGTGCCTCTGCACTTAGTTTTTTTTTTTTTCTACCTACACTCTCCCTTGGCAATCTTATGCATGTTCATAGGATTAAACAGTATCTATAGACTAATGCTCCCAAGTTGTATATTAACCTGAACCTCTCTCCTAAACTCCAGGTTAAAACACACACACACACACACACACACAAACTGACATCTTGACATCCCAGAGAAGTAAAAAAAAAAAAAAAACTGGACATTTAATCTGAACCCTAAATATGTTCATATCACACTGCTGTTTATCTCAGTACATGAGAACTCCACCTTATCAATTCATCATGTCAACAAACAAACAAAAACAAAAATAAGGGTCGCTCTTGACTATTCTATTGCATATTCTACATTCAACCTATCAAAATATCCGTTTTCCCTACCTACAAACTATATGAAAATAGACTATTTATTATCTCTTTAAATACTATTATCCTGGCCCAAATCTTTCTTACAAAGATAAAGGAAGGGAAAAGAGAGATGTGTTACAGAAAAAGAAGAAGAAGAAACAGAAGGAGAAGAATCATCATCTGTGTCCTTGGTTTGAAACCACATCAAAGTCAGGAATGGAAAGCTGTGACAGTGGTTGCTATGGTTATATTAGTGCAGGTGAAAAGCAAAAAGATAACAGAAAGAATAATATTTTTGCAATTCAGAGATCTGGGTCTTATCTCCCTTTCAGGCATTTTTTTCTCCTCCCTCTCTTATTTAAACTGCTCTAACCATCATGGACTTCTCACTACGCCATGGACACAGCAATCTCTCTACTCTCAGGGCCTTGGTCCCAAAAGTTCACTCTTTCCAGGAGACTATTCTTCCAGTCATTTCTTTGGCACATCACCTCACTTTATTTAGCTTTATATTCATATATCACCTTATCATTTGTGGTTTTCCAGACCACTATCTAATTTAAAGCCTCTTTCATTTTATCTTATCTGTTTTTCTAAGCAATACCTGAAACAATGCTCTATATTTTTATTTATTCACTTATGGCACTTTCACTCAAACAATAGCTGAGAAAGGGACTTTTATAATTCACCACTACATCTACAGTGCCCAGAACAGTGTCTGGCACATATTTAGCTCGAAGTTGATATTTAAAAAAAGGAAAAAAAATAAACTATGAATCTATTGTTAGCATTTTTGTTTCATTAAAAAAAAAAAAAAAACCTGAAGTGATCAGGAACTCAGCAATATAGCTAATCAGCATAAATCAGGTGTCTGCAAACTATGTCCAGAAGGCCACATTCATCCTGTTCTTTTTTTTTTTTTTTAATAAATTTCTTTGCAACACATCCAGGCTCATTTATTTGCCTTTGTCTATGGCTACTTTGGAGCTATGCCAAGAGTCTTTATGACCTGCAAAGCATAAAATATTTACCATCTGGCCCTTTTAGAAAACATGTGCCAAGCCTTGACCTAACCTATAAAATTCTGGCTTAATTTCCTATGTTTCCTTTCTTTGGAGGGTGGGGGTCATTACTGCCTCACTATATTTCTAGTCACCTCAAAGCAATGCTGGAACAATGGAAATTTTTACTAACCTTTAAATAGGGGACTGGAGATAATTATGAAGAACTCAGTGTCAGATGTTCAACGTCAGAACCAATAACATAATTATAAAATATTTCTCTTTTACTATTTCTTCCTATCATTTAGTCAGGCATTTTTCTGAGGGGACAGTTATCTATAAAGAAAAACTCTGGAGATATTCTTTATTCCTAAGGTTGGAAACTACTTAGAACAATGTTGTTTGAATGAGAAGATTTTAATTGTATCATCAGATTTTCTTGCCCAGATCACTGCATTTCATATCCATTAACAACAGACTTGTCAGGAACACTATCTCCAATTGGAAAATCTTTGCCTTATACTGATAGATGAGCAGGAAGCTGAAATACAAGGGGGCAATCTTTCCTAGCCAAATGCAACTTTATTATCAGTCATCAGCTTGGGCTAATTTTTGGATATAAAGATTTCCCATCAAGAAATGTAGGCAAGGATACATATTTCCCATACCCTATTTAATCTGTGGTACTCAGGATTTAAAAACAAACAAAAAACAAACAAACAAAAAAAAACAGATTTAATCTTTGTCTTACTTTGCAGTGAAGAACCAAGTCTGACTCTACATTGGAACCATTTTCTTTGACTTACTTTTCACTGATGTTGAGCTTCCCTGGTGGCTCAGGGGGTAAAGCATCTACTGGCAATGTGGAAGACCTGAGTTCAATCCCTGGGTTGGAAAGATCCCCTGGAGAAGGGAATGGCAACCCACTTCAGTATGCTTGCCTGGAAAATTCCACAGATGGAGAAGCCTGGTAGGCTACCGTCCATGGGATCGCAAAGAGTCACACATGACTGAGCAACTTCACTTCTTTGCTGATGTTGGCATTATAATCATACATAATGGCCTCCTCAGAGGACCCTGCCCCTCTGCTTACCTATTAAACTGAAAAGCTTTTGTTCAGGTCATAAAGAGATAATTTGACCCTGCCCACCTGTGAATGGCTAAAAAAAAAGAAGAGATTAACAAACACTTTCCAAAGGTTAGGATTTCCCAGAAGTGTTTTGCAAGACTGAAAACTCTTTACTTTTCTTTCTCATTGCTCTCCCTCTATTCTGCTTTTTGACTATAGCTCCTTATTGTTTCTCTTTGCCTCAATAAAAGAACCTGGCATCCAGAATCCAAAAGATGATTATTTTAAGACATTAGACAGCCACCTTCTTGGTCAACCAGCTTTCCAAATAAAATCGTATTCCTTGCGTCAATGACTAGTCTCTCAGATTCATTGGCCTGCTGTGCAGTGAGCAGAGTGAGCTTGTATAATTAAAGCAATCACACAGGACTGGAGCCTGAAATACATAGTTCAATCCTCAGAGTAAGAAAAATGTGGGTTAAAAGCTTTGTTCAGCTAGTTAATAGTAGGAGACCTGAGTACTTTGTTCACCTTTTGGATGGTGGATAATAGCCTACAAATAAGTAAAGAAAAAGTAAGGCCATTTGACACATTGTCAGCATGCAATAAATGCGAAATCATTCAGTTCAGTTGCTCTCATGTCCAACTCTTTGCAACCCCATGGACTGCAACACGCTAGGCTTCCCTGTCCAATTTCGAGAGCTTGCTGAAACTCATGGCCATAGAGTTGATGATGCTATCCAACCGTTTCATCCTATGTTGTCCCCTTCTTCTCCCGCCTTCAATTTTGCCCAGTATCAGAGTATTTTCCAATGAATCAGTTCTTCTTATCAGGTGGCCAAAGTGTCAGAGCTTCAGCTTCAGAATCAGTCAGTCCTTCCAGTAAGTATTATGGACTGATTTCCTTTATGATGGACTAGTTGGATCTCCTTGCAGTCTAAGGGACTCTCAAGAGTCTTCTCCAATACCACAGTTAAAAGGCATCAATTCTTCAGCGCTCAGCATTCTTTATGATCCACTCTCACATCCATACATGACTACTGGAAAAACCATAGCTTTGACTAGGCGGACAATTTTTGGCAAAGTAATGTTTCTAATTTTCAATATGCTGTCCAGGTTGGTCATACTTTATCTTCCAAGGAACAAGCGTCTTTTAATTTCATGGCTACAGTCACCATCTGCAGGAATTTTGGAGCCCCAAAATATAAATTATCTCACTCTTTCCCTTCTTTCCCATCTATTTGTCATGAAGTGATTGGACAAGATGCCATTATCTTAATTTTTGAATGTTGAGTTTAAGCCAGTTTTTTTACTCTCTTCTTTTACTTTAACCAGGAGGCTCATTAGTTCCTCTTTGCTTTCTGCCATAAGAGTGATATCATTTGCACATCTGAGATTACAGCTATTTCTCCCTGCATCTTGATTCCAGCTTGTGCTTCATCCAGCCTGGTGTTTCACATGACAGATTTCATATATAAGTTAAATAAGCAGGGTGACAATATACAGCTTTGATGTATTCCTTTCCCAATTTAGAACCAGTCTGTTTTTCCATGTCCAGTTCTAACTGTTGCCTCCTGACCTGTATACAGATTTCTCAGGAGGCAGGTAAGGTGGTCTCGTATTCCCATCTCTTTCAGAATTTTCCACAGTTTATTGTGATCCACACAGTCAAAGGCTTTGGCACAGTCAATAAAGCAGAAGTAGATATTGTCCAGGAACTTTCTTGCTTTTTCTATGATCCAACTGATGTTGGCAATTTGAGAAATCATTAGGTAACCTAATACTGGACCCAATCTCATCATAATGACAGTTCTGGGCATAGCAACAAGATATTTGGGGGAGAGAAGTCTTAGAATTTGGTGTACCTCAGTCCCAAACCCTAGTTTTACCTATCTCTTTATTTCATTTGTTGACAATTTTATACCAGCATATTGAAGTATAAAATGTAAAATACTACAAGTAGATCAGTATTTTCATATCTATTTATCATAAATTCTTTTGAAAATATTGCCTCATATATATTTTCAAAATATACTAAAAATCTCAGTGTTGATATCTCAATTTAAACTTGGAATAGTACAAAGAAGAAATGAGTTAGATAATAAATGGCAAATCATAATAATGGGCTTTGTGGTGATACTGTAAGATAGGACATTATAAGTCACACTGCGTAAATTTGCTGTATCTACATAAACTTCTGCGTGGAACTATCATGGAAAGGAAACCTGTTTGTATGCTTTTAATTGATGGTTTTGAAGTGTTGTATTGGAGAAGACTCTTGAGAGTCCATTGGACTGCAAGGAGATCCAACCAGTCAATCCTAAAGGCAATCAGTCCTGAATATTCATTGAAAGGACTGATGCTGAAGCTGAAACTCCAATACTTTGGCCACCTGATGCAAAGGACTTACTCACTGGAAAAGACCCTGATGCTGGGAAAGATTAAAGGCAGGAGAAGAAGGGGATGATAGAGGATGCAATGGTTGGATGGCATCATTAGCTCGATGGACATGAGTTTGAGCAAGCTTCAGGAGTTGGTGATGGACAATGAAGCCTGGCGTGCTGCAGTCCATGGGGTTGCAAAGAGTTGGACATGATTGAATGACTTAACTGACTGAATGAAAATTATTATTGTTCAAACCTATATAAAAATGAGATTATAAACTTTATTTCCCTCCAAATGCTTTTTTAGTACCTTAGCTATTTTATTTTGTTATATTAAGCACAAAAAGTTAAAATTTACATATTAATTGTCTTGTCTCAAAGATCTCAAAGGTTAAAGAACAAACACATTTGTACTAAAGAAGTTGTTAAGTATGTAATTCAGAAAAGAAAAAAGTAGGGAGGTATTTGTTTGCAGTTCATTAAGACCTAATGGCCCCATATATCAAAAACAAAAGTTCGATGTTGCTCAACCAATCTTCCTCTGATGCAGAAAATGGCATAACCAGTGGGGGGGGGGAGGAGAGAATTCCTTTTAAGTATGTAATTTATATGGACATTATTTTTCCATTATTAAGATGGAAACATCTCAGAATCACTGAACAAGTGGAAAAAAAATCTTTCTTAGAAATAGCAAAATTTCTAATTCGTTTTGAAGCAGTTATTGTGTAGCACTTGGGAAAAGGCTCTGAAAATCATATTTACATTAGCACTCAAACAGAAAATCTACTTATATTAAGAAAGTAGGGAGCATCTTGGGGGCAAATTCACCTGAGATTCAAGGCACATTACACAACATAAGCAATGAGACAGGAAAAAATTTTGCTATAAAGTATGAGGGAAAATTTCTTTGCTACCTAACCAGATATTAAAAAATGATAACTCATACATTTGAGATTTACTGCTAGTTGGATGGGTTGTTCTAGAAATGGAAACTCTAAGAACTGTGTTTCTAGATCTCTGCCATGTGGCAAAGTTCATTTAAAAAAAGATAGGAAATCAGGTGAAGAAAATCATACACATTAGTTAATATATCATTAATGAAATTTTGATCAAAATAGAGTTTTAAAAGAATATTTTAAAATCCTTTGTATATTTTTCTGAATTTAACACCTTGGTACTATCCTTTCTATTCTAATAGGGATTTCCCTGGTTAAAGAACATGTGGCTTAGCTATCTACTTCATATTTCCTCTCAGTTTTCTAAAATGCAGTTGTCCAAATGTTAATAATTTCATGACATTGGGGGCGAAATTCCAATACAGATCTCCCCAGTTTCCGAGTTACTGCTATACTTTTGATATATTACCTTTCTCTCCCTGTCTTTTTTCCTTCTCTCAATCTCCTATTCTTTTTCCCATCTTCTTTCTATTCCCCATGCTATAATTTATAGTACTTTTCCAACCCACATAACAAAATGTGCAAGTTGTGTATTTCTTTTCACCAGGAGACTATTGGGGAAATGATTTGCTCACTTAATCCACTGATTTAAGCCAAACATTCCTAAAATGGAACAAGTCATTGGGAAAATCTAGTAAGAAGCTAAAACAAACAATAAAAGTACTTTTGGATTCTTGCTGTGGGGTAAAGAAGTAAATTATGTAAAAGAAAGATATTGTTCAAATGTGAAAATGAAATGTGCTTTTAATTTTCCTGTGCTAAGGTCACATCTATCTCCAGCTTAAAAGAAGATCCACAGAGAGGAAAGGTAGCAAAAGAAATTGCTGCTACCTACCCCTAACCCTAGTAAGAGGGAAACCGATCCACATAATTGATGATACATATTGTAAAGACACTGGATTCATATGTAATCTCAAAAATGAGAATGCTGTTAGTAAAAGTACTTTGACTTGATCTACATGATATATTGTTTGAAAAACACCTTTAAATATATATCTAAATATATCAACAGAAAAAAAAGTATGTTTGCAATTTTCTACACTTAATACAAGCTTTATTTCTTAGCATAATTTTAGTTATTGAATACATTACCCAAACTCTTTGAAGGCCTGGACCATAGTTTTTCCTGATTATTTATGATAACCTTTTCCATTAGAATTTTTCAAGTTTCTTTAAAAATAATAGAATAGCATATCAATTGTTAACTTTTATACATACACTTTATTGATAAAGAATATGAAATCATGAATAAGCCATGAGTTCAGACTTTAAAAAAATTGTCAAAATGAATCCATCAAGTAATCAATAAAACATTATTACTATTACTCCCCAAATCTTCCTATGTCCTTCCTACGAATTATGCCTCTTTTCCCAAAAGGTAACCACTATAATTATTATTTAGTAGTAGTAGTAAACACTGTTTGTAAATTTTAAGCTGTTTGTAAATGGCATTACATAACTATATTTTGTATCTATCTTCTTCTGCTCATATTAAGTCTGTAAGATTCATCCACATTATAGTGTGTAGTAATCATATTTTGTTTAATATTATATAGTATTCCATTATTTGACTGAAATACTGTTTATTTATTCACTTTACTAAGATTAAGTTTCATATTGTTTCCAGTATGTGACCATTACAAATATTCCTGCTGTGATTATTATTATAGACTTCTTTTCATGCTCATTCAGTTAGTCTGCATTATAAACATGTTAAAAACAATATTTGTGAAAATGTATGTTTGGGAATGTGTATTTTTTGTAAGTAAATTAATGGAAGTAGATGACTGGTTAACTAATATGTAGATTTTTTTTTTTTTTACTTTAGTAAATACAAATTGCTTGCAAGAGTTTACACAAATTTATACTCTCAAAAGAGAGTTTATTTTCTTAAAATTTCACAAGTTTCCAACTTTGCTCATCTTATAGGAGAAAACGCGTACTTGGTTGAGAATTACTTTGTGTGACTGTTAGCCATTTATTTTAGTTTTGCATATATATAATGCCTTTTCATATAGTTTATTCATATCTTGTTTGTCTATATATTTAATCATATATATTAAGAAAATTAGACTCATTGAATACATCTTAAGAATAGTTCTTCAGTTTTTCATTTGCCCTTCAATTTTAGTGTATATTTTTATTTTGATTTGTTATTATTCCATTATATAGAAGTAATCTGTTATTTTGAACTGCAGAGTTGTAATAATGAAGATGATGACATCAATGAAGCATAATTAAAATTCCCTGTATAATTCCAAGCCCAAATATGTGAAATTTTGGCTTTGCTGCTGGCTAGGTTACTGCCAGTCTCTATATTCACTCCAGAAGATCCCTGCTTTTGAGTCTAAGCCAAACAGACCTCAGACCTAGAGAGAGGGTTAATTTTTCTTCTCTGAAGAGCCCCCCCAAATCTTGATTCAGAGCTGTCTACTTCTCCTGGATGTCCAACAATGAAATATTTCATTTAGCCTTATTTCCCAACTTTTTCCGTTGCTCCCTCTATGCTGAAATTAAGGGCATTACTTGCACCACACCCCATCATGATTTTGATGCTTTTTATGTTATCTCTTTATATGATCTTATGACTCCCAAGGGGGCTTCCCTGGTGGCTCAATGGTAAAGAATCTACCTGCAATGCAGAAACGGCAGGTTCGATCCCTGATTGGGGAAGATCTCTTGAAGGAGGGTATGGCAACCCACTCCAGTATTCTTGCCTGGAGAATTCCATGGACAGAGGAACCTGATGGTCTATAGTCCATGGGGTCACAAAGAGTCAGAGGCAACTAACCGATTTGACATGCACACACGCACGCACACCTCTCAACATCTCAAATTCCCTGATCAAAATATATATTCGTCTTCCTTATTTTTAGTCAATTGTCACACCACTTACAAAATTTTCTAAAAACATACCCTATACTGTTAGGTGGTCTTTCTTTCTCCATCTTGTTTCTAAATGTTTGAAACAAAGAATAACCAACATCTCACTTGCCAGACATTCATAAACACGAGAGTCCCATGGAAAAATGTCTAACAAAAGATTCTTTCACCTAGCAAAATGATCTTTTTGAGGATCATCTGTGTTGTAGTACATATGTGCAGATTTTTGATTGGTGAATAGCATTCCATTCTGCACTAACAAGTCCATATTTTGTTTATTCATTCACCGTTTAGGACATTTGTTTTTTCTAGTTTATGATTATTCTGAAAATTACTGCTTATGAGCATTAACATATGTATCACTGTTTGAATGCATTTTCATTTCTATTGGAAAGAGTCCTAGAAGTGAAATTGCAGAGTTGTACAGTAAATTTAACTTTTTATGAAAAATTTGCAGGGTATGAATAAGCAGAGCACAGAGGAATTTTCAGACAGTAAAACCACTCTGTATGATGCAGTTAAGGGGAATATATGTCATAACGCATTTGACTAAACCCACAGAATATAAAACATCAAGAATGAAAACTAATGTAAAGGAAGCAACCTAGATGTCCATCAGCAGATGAATGGATAAGAAAGCAGTGGTACATATACACAATGGAGTATTACTCAGCTATTAAAAAGAATACATTTGAATCAGTTTTAATGAGGTGGATGACGCTGGAGCCGATTATACAGAGTGAAGTAAGCCAGAAAGAAAAACATCAATACAGTATACTTACACATATATATGGAATTTAGAATGATGGTAATGATAAACCTGTACGCAAGACAGCAAAAGAGACACAGTTGTATAGAATGGCCTTTTGGACTCTGTGGGAGAGGGAGAGGGTGGGATGGGTTGGCAGAGTGGCAATGTAACATGTGTGATATCATAAGCGAAA
>SJXQ01002261.1:164020-217872 GCA_006408695.1 Aepyceros melampus
AAAGGGCCCTCGCCATTCGCACGGAGACTGGCCTCTCCTGAGGCCACAAGAGAAGTTCCCTGAGGTCGCCGTCGTAACTCGAGAAGGACCTGCTGCAACTCGAGAAACACCAGGTCGTTCTCCCATCCATGCGCATTGAGGCCCTTTTCTGCTGCTGCATTTCGAAGGAAATCACACCTTCCCTCTTAGACCTCGAAAGGGTCCTTCACTCCCTTGCTGCGACTCAAGAAGTTCCCGCACACACGTGCCTCCACTCGACGGGAACCCCGAGGGTCCGCCATCACTCGAAAGGAGCCCCTTGGTCCCCTCCTTAGGGCGAGGTGGGAGTTAGCTTCCCTGCTTCATCCGGAAGGGGTTCACGGTGCTCCCATTGCATACCAGAAGGAGGTGCTCTCCACAGGAGAGTCGAGGTGATCTCCAGGGATCGTGCCATCAGGGCACAAGTACCCAGAAGTCTCAGTCCACTCCAGATGAACCTGATTTCCCTGCACTCTCTCGACTGTCACCCCTGGGATCGACTGACCCCACGTTGGCACGTGTGAAAGCCCTGGTGGCATCTTGAGGGAAAGCCACAGATCCCTGTGTCAACGCAACAGGAAGCCTGAGAATGCTGCTGCCGATCAGGAGGAGAGCGGGCGTGCATGTCTCCACTCGAGACGAGGCCTGACCACCCTGTGGACACTCCAGAGGGACGCAAGTCCCATGTCAGCAGTTCCGAGCAAATCTCAGGGTGCGACCGCTGCTCCAGACGTGGACCTAGGACCCGCTATCGACTGGAGAGGAATCCCGAAAGGTCCCTCGCCATTCGCAGGGAGACTGGACTCACCTGAGGCCACACCAGAAGATTTCTGAGGTCCCGATCATACCTCGAGAAGGACCTGCTGCAACTCGAGAAACACCAGGAGGTCTCCCTTCCATGTGGGTTGAGGCCCCTTTCTGCTTCTGCATGTCGAGGAAAATCACACCTTCCCTCTTATACCTCGAAAGGGTCCTTCACTCCCTTGCTGTGACTCAAGATGTTCCCGGACACATGCACCTCCACTCGCCGGGAACCCCGAGGGTCCGCCATCACTCAAAAGGAGCCCCTTTGTCCCCTCCTTAGGGCGAGGTGGGAGTTAGTTTCCTTGCTTCATCTGGAAGGGATTCGCGGAGCTCCCATTGCATACTAGAAGGAGGTGCTCTCCACAGGAGAGTCAAGATGATCTCCAGGGATCGTTCTAGAAGGCCACAAGTACCCAGAAGTCTCTGTCCACTCCAGATGAACCTGATTTCCCTGCACTCTCTCGACTGTCACACCGGGGATCGGCTGACCCCACGTTGGCACGTGTGAAAGCCCTGGTGGCATAACGAGGGAAAGCCAGAGATCCCTGTGTGAACGCAACAGGAAGCCTGACAGTGATTCTACTGCTCAGGAGGAGAGCGGGCATGCATGTCTCCACCCGATTCCAGGCCTGACCACCCTGTGGACACTCCAGAGGGACCCAAGGCCCATGTCAGCACTTCTGAGCTAAGCTCAGGGTGCGACCGCAGCTCCAGACGTGGACCTAGGACCCGCCACCGACTGGAGAGGAATCCCGAAAGGTCCGGCGCCATTCGCACGGAGACTGGCCTCTCCTGAGGCCACAAGAGAAGGTCCCTGAGGTCGCCGTCGTAACTCGAGAAGGACCTGCTGCAACTCGAGAAACACCAGGTCGTTCTCCCATCCATGCAAGTTGAGGACCTTTTCTGCTGCTGCATTTTGAAGGAAATCACACCTTCCCTCTTGGACCTCGAAAGGGTAACTCGAGAAACACCAGGAGGTTCTCCCTTCCATGCGCGTTGAGGCCCTTTTCTGCTGCTGCATGTCGAGGGAAATCTCACCTTCCGTCTTGGACATCGAAAGGGTCCTTCACTCCCTTGCTGCGACTCAAGAAGTTCCCGGACACACGCTAGAATGAGATGGCTGGATGGCATCAAGGACTCAATGGACGTGAGTCTGAGTGAATTCCGGGAGTTGGTGATGGACAGGGCGGCCTGGCGTACTGTGATTCATGGGGTCGCAAATAGTCGGACACGACTGAGCGACTGAACTGAACTGAACTATGTTGTAAGTTCTCTGAGGGTAGGACTGCATTTCATTTATCACTGAACACAGTGCCTGTGCAGACCTGTTGCTCAACAAATATTTATCAAGTGAATGAATGGTATGCCAGAGAGGGGGCAGGGGAATAAGAAGTACAGGAGCTGTGCCATTAGGATTATTTAGGGAAGATGGAATATCCTAGAGGAGGTGAAACTGTAGGATTATGACTGGTAGTGGAAATACACAGAGGGAAAGGTTTGAGAAAAGATATATATATACCATTTCATGGTCTGCTGTGCTACTTTATATTCCTAGTAGCTGATGAATCTCCAGGGCCCAGTTAGCCAAAACAAACAAATGAAAATATAAATATACTGACCTTTCAGGAGACAGTCAATGGATTCCCTTCAAGAATCTGATTTTATATAACTTCCAATCACAGGGAAAGAGATGGTTTGTGTGAAATATAGAAAAGCATTCTGAAAAACCAGCTCTGCAGTGATCCCAGATGTATTATTTTTAATTTTAAAAAGAGGAGAGAAGGCTATAATTTTTTAAAGAATAGTGAAATTTAAAAAGTATAGTGAACTGGCAGGTTTTAAACTGTAAATATTCTAACACTAGCTTCAAAATAACGAATTCATTTGATTTTGGGATATTTACAATTCCTTTAATACTAGTCTAATTTTGTTGTTGTTCATATAGGAAATTTTCTTAATATTGATTTTCCTGCTCTGATAATTTCACACCAGTATTCATTTATAAAAACTATTAAGTTGCTTATTATCTGCAAGAAAAATCAGTGATGGTTATACAAGGTAGTTAAAAAAAACTGAATCAAGGTCTAATACAACTGAAAATTGCAAATTGTCACAGTTATTACCATAACATTAGCAGCATCTAAAGCTCACAAGGCTAAGGTGACAATGAGAGATAATGATACAATGTCAATCTCATAATGCAATAAAGAGAAAAGCAGAGCATGAGCACTGAAATATGATAAAATAGGTTTCTCTTCCACTCTTCTTATAGTACATACTTTGGAAATACTTTGACAACTTAAAACATCCCATGGATTATCCTATATATAAAACATTTTTTAATTTAGTGGTATAATTGCTATAATAAAAAGTATCTTTTCTTACTATAATAGCTCTTTCTTTAACTGGAAGAAGAAGGCATGAGTGCACTTGATTCCTACATACAATACTTTCAGGAAAGAGCCCAAGCTCTTTCTCTCTCGACAACTGAATCTATTCTTTCTAAATGAGCTTCTCAACAGACATCATGGAACTTGGAATAACCATCTTAGTGATTCTGAGTTATGCCTCTATGTTAATTATTTCCTTCATCTGACACTTATTGATCCATGATAACAATAATAAGGGTAGATAACATGAATATGTATTATTTATATATCAGTCACTGAGTTAAGCACTTCGGATATGCTGTATCATTTAATTATAACAACAATCCTATGAGATAATGCTTATTTTTGTCATTTTTTAAACCTTCAGAAAAGAAAACTGAGTGATCAAATACCTTTAAGGTGCCCAAAGTTGCCCAGGTAGCAAGGAGTCAGACAGTATAAAGAGGAAGGACTACAGAGCCAGATTGCTTGGGTCAAATCCTAGCAGTTTTGCCCATTTAGAATTGATGTTATCAATGGACAAGTCATACTTTCTATATCTTGGTTTCTGAATCTGTAAAATGGGTATAAAGCAAAGCCTGCTTCATAGGGTCACTGTGAAGATTAAATAAATTAACTCATGTAATGATAATGCTTATTTTTGTCATTTTTTAAACCTTCAGAAAAGAAAACTGAGTGATCAAATACCTTTAAGGTGCCCAAAGTTGCCCAGGTAGCAAGGAGTCAGACAGTATAAAGAGGAAGGACTACAGAGCCAGATTGCTTGGGTCAAATCCTAGCAGTTTTGCCCATTTAGAATTGATGTTATCAATGGACAAGTCATACTTTCTATATCTTGGTTTCTGAATCTGTAAAATGGGTATAAAGCAAAGCCTGCTTCATAGGGTCACTGTGAAGATTAAATAAATTACTCATGTAAAGAACTAAGAACAGTATCAATACTTATACAGCAGCAAGTACTATAGTACATATTTAGTAGCTAAGTCGTGTCTGACTCTTTGTGACTCCATGGACTATATAACCTGCCAGGCTCCTTTGTCGATGGGGTTTTCCAGGCCAGAATACTGGAGTGGGTTGCCATTTCCTCCTCCAATAATACGTATAAGGGTTAGTTGTTATTACTGCCTCTATACCATACCAGAGATGGTGCAACATTAGTATTAAGAGTGGGGATATCTCCATTTGTTATAAAAATCGGAAGATGCTCATATCCTCATAAAAGTGGGGAAATGAAAGTACATAGGTACAAATTATGGGCTGAATATTCAAGGTTTTGGAAAGATGGATGTGATCAAAGCATCACCAATCCCCTCATGCAGCTTAATCTTGGGATACCTAAGTAAGAAATAGCAACTGTGTATATGTTGGAGATCCTTGAAGAGACATTTCATACTCTCTCTGTGAAGACACACAGACAGAGCTGGGTGTTCTGATAGTCAGACTAAGATATCAAAAGTTAAAGATCTTAAATTAGGAAACATTTGGTGTCAGAGCAGAGAATGTTGTAGCAAGAAGAAAAAAGGCACTGAAAAGAACATGTAGGGCTTGTGGGTTTTCAGCTAACAACAGAAGCATTTTTCTGGTCTGATTAATATTGATTTTTATTCTGTCTTGCTACATGATAGTTATCTCACTAAGTATTTACTACTGTATAAGAATGAAGAGCCCATTTTCACAAGCCAGCTAGGTGCTACAGAAAATATTCTCAGCACTGGGATATTCACTGTTTTTCTGTACAGATTTGGCCTGAGACCTTAGGGGATTATTAAAATCCAAAGGTAAAAGGTTACATTATTTAATTATACCAAGCTTCAGCCAACTGGGATTATGTTTTTTTTTTCAATTTTCCTCCATAAAATAGTATCTTTTTTCTTTTCTTATGATTGAATAAAATATGGTCATAGAATGGTAACTATTGAATAGTTCCCTCATCTAACTCTCAGAGATAATGCTTTTACTCTTATTCCCTGACTTGGTCATCTCTTTCTTCCACTTTCCAGGCAATGATGCCCTAAAAAGATTAACCCCTTCTCTGGGGTTAGAGCCAATTATTTCAATGGATGCCAAAAGTTCACCCCCAAAATTCAATTGATGAGCTGTGTCTCTAATGGAATATGATTTTTGTTTACTTTAGATTATGCAATTGAGGAAGTTGTGCTAAATACATTGGCAGACTATAAAGTGCCATGAAGACATGGTGTCACTGTTTCCTGCTTTGCTACATAAAATGCATCCATCTTTGCAAAGCACTCTCCTATCTCCAGCAGACAGTTTTTAATAGCAATTTTCAAATAGGAGCTGTAATAAAGGCCAAATCTATTTTGTTACAGCAGCGGGAACTAACACCAGTTATCTGCTCAGGGCTAGTAAGCTACATGACAAATCAGTTTCCACCACCCACTGGGAACAACACACTTCACATGCAAATCAACAAATTAGGCAGTTTTCACAGATCTTATTTCCTCCGATTTAAAGCTTCATAAAATACCACATGATTTTTGCATTTAGATACATGAGCAATGAAGTCTAAAATAGTATGTTTTTGTGTTTATTTGCTTTTATAATTACAGATAAATTATAATAAAGGACTATGAAATTCAACAACCTTCTCTGCATTTATTATAGGCAACTAAATATAAACCTATATTTATTATAGGCAATTCTTATTTTAACCACATTCATGTCACCTTCTCAGTAGCCAGATACCTCCAAAGTGGGAACAGAAAAAATTTCTCACTTCGATACAGGATGTCTAACTATTCAGAATAGTGGGATGATATGAAAACTATCTTGCCAGCCTTGAGTGAAGGGAGGATTGTTGTCAGCAAGGATTCCCAAGGTGGTGATCCTTGAACTTACCACTTAAGTAAGACTAAGAATTGGCCATAGATATAGAGTGGCCATTGGTATCGGGTGGCTTCAAGGCTGGGTAATACATTTAACTCCCAAAATATGATGGCTGAATGCCTTCATGGTACAGTCCAACACTTGCATGTACTTGTCTATGGCTGCAGGACAGAATAAAGGTGACATCTTGGAAATTTCAGCATTTCAAGGCACTGTATATAACCACTTTGAACATTTTGCTGCATTTGGCAGGGGATCAGATTTATCTTTGGGGAGGTCATATGGGTAGACTGCAGAGGGTGGTTGAAAGAGAAATTTAAGACTGCTCAGACAGCCACTGTTTTAATCTGAGGAGAAGCTGAACTAAGGGAGAACAATGAAGGGTAAAAGAAAGAATTTAGATACTTAGGGACTTGGTAATGGATTGAATTTGAGGGGGAGGGGAAAGAATGCATCACTCTCTTGAACTCCTGGATAGCCTCAGTAAGGGCAGACAAGCAAAGCTAAGTTCACAATGTACAGGTTTAGTTTGAGGTACCTAGAGATGCATAGGAGAAAATTGTTTAATAAGTTTTGTGTCTATGAATCCAGAGCTTGGGTAAATGTCTGGTTTATAGCTGAAATTGCCAGGAGAGGTAGGGAGGGGTGAGTAGAAAGGGAAACAGGAAGGAGAGAAAGAGAAAACAGCAGAAGAGTAAGAAGAAAGAGCTGAACATAGAGAACTAGGGAATGCTAACTCTCCATAAGAGGCTAGGATGAGGAGCTAGAAGCAGCAGCTAGAAAGCTAAAAGGAGTATCTTGACAGCAATATCCCAGAATATGGGAATAGGCATACAGTTAAAGGGAGAAGGCAATGGCACCCCACTCCAGTACTCTTGCCTGGAAAATCCCATGGACGGAGGAGCCTGGTGGGCTGTAGTCCATGGGGTCACGAAGAGTCGGACATGACTGAGCAACTTCACTTTCACTTTTCACTTTCCTGCATTGGAGAAGGAAATGGCAACCCACTCCAGTGTTCTTGCCTGGAGAATCCCAGGGACGGGGGAGCCTGGTGGGCTGCCGTCTACGAGGTCACACAGAGTTGGACACAACCGAAGCAACTTTGCAGCATACAGTTAAAGAAAGTGACTATGCAAAGTCAAGACAATTCATTTTTAAATCTTACTAATTTTGAAAGGAAGGCTTATACATTACACTGCAACTTGACTTATATTGCTCATTACCTGCCCTTTCAAGAAAAGAAATTAGCTATTTTCTTGAACAGCAATTTGTGTCTTTGTTTTTTGAGGAAGTATCAATTTTTAAAAATTTTAATAAAAATGAGTATTGCTCTATAAATTATTTGACTATAACATTAAAGTTATATGCCAGCAAATTTGGAAAACTCAGCAGTGGCCACAAGAGTGAAAAAGGTCACCTTTCATTCCAATCACAAAGAAAAGCAATGCCGAAGAAAATTCAAACTACCGTACAACTGCGCTTACTTCACATGCTAGCAAGGTAATGCTCAAAATCCTTCAAGCTAGGCTTCAACAGTATGTGAACTGAGAACTTCCAGATGCACAAACTGGATTTAGAAAAGACAGAGGAACCAGAGATCAAACTGCCAACATCCATTGGATCACAGAAAAAGCAAGGAAATTCCAAAAAAACATCTACTTGTGCTTCATTGACTATGCTAAAGCCTTTGACTGTGTGGATCACAACAAACTGTGGAAAATTCTTCAAGAGATGGGACTGCCAGACCACCTTACCTGTTTCCTGAGAAAACTGTATGCAGGTTAAGAAGCAACAGTTAGAACTGGACATGGAAAAATGCACGGGTTCAAAATTGGTAAAGGAGTACATCAAGGCTGTATATTGTCACCTACTTATTTAAACTCTATACAGTGTGTGTGTGTGTGTGTGTGTGTGTGTGTGTGTTAGTCCCTCAGCTGTGTCTGATTCTTTGCGACCCCATGGACTGTACCCCGCCAAGCTAGAGTACATCATGCAAAACGCGAAGCTGGATGAGGCACAAGCTGGAATCAAGACTGCCGGGAGAAATATCGACAACTTCAGATATGCAGATGATATCTCTCTAATGGCAGAAAGCAAAGAGGAACTAAAGAGCCTCTTGTGGAAGGAGAACGAGGAGAGTGAAAAAGCTGTTTGAAACTCAACATTCAAAAAACAAAGATCATGGCATCTGTTCCCATAACTTCAGGGTAAGTAGATGGGGAAAAAGTGGAAACAGTGATATATTTTATTTTCCTGGGCTCCAAAATCACTGTGGACAGTGACTGCAGCCAAAAACTTAAAAGAGGCTTGTTCCTTGGAAGAAAAGCTATGACAAACAATGGTATATGAATAAGCAGAGATATCACTTTGTTGCCAAAGGTCCGTCTAGTCAGAGCCATGTGGCTCAGTGGTAAAGAATCCACCAGCAATGCAGGAGACATTGTTTGATCCCTGGGTTGGGGAGACCCCCTGAGGGAGGACATGGCAACCCACTCCAGTATTTCTGCCTGAAAATTTTCATGGACAGAGGAGGGTGATGAGCTACAGTCCATGGGGTCCCACAGAGTTGGACAGATCAAGTGATCGAACACATGCATGGTCAACGCTGTGGTTTTCTCAGTAGTCATGTACGGATGTGAGAGTCAGGCCATAAGGAAAAACGAGTGCCAAAGAACTGATGCTTTTGAACTGTGGTGTTGGAGAAGGCCCTTGAGAGTTTCCTGGACAGCAAGGAGATCAAACCAGTCAATCTTAAAGGAAATCAACCTTGAATATCCATTGGAAAGACTGCTGCTGCTGCTGCTGAAGCTCCAATACTTTGGCCACCTGATGTGAAGGGCCAACTCATTGGAAAAGACCCTGATACTGGGAAAGACTGAAGGCAAGAGGAGAAGAGAGCAGCAGAGGATATATGGTTAGACAGCATCACTGACTCAATGGACATGAGTTTGAGCAAACTCCAGGAGCTACTGAAAGGCAGGGAAGCCTGGTATGCTGCAGTTCATGGGGTCATAAACAGTGGGACACAACTTAGTGACTGAACAATAAAAACATTTAAGTCATATTGGTAAACTTTATCTACACATTCTATTTATCACAAGCACTGCTTATTTTAACCACATTCATGTTAAAGATTTTAAACATACAGAACTAATACAGTAATAGAAAAATTATTTTGTAGCTTTGCGGGCTCCAGATAGTCACTTTTCAGTCTGGAGTGTATTCTGTGATACAGCAACATCTAATCGCCAAGTATGAATTTAAGCCTAGTTCTAATAGACATTGTAAAGACCCTCAGAAAAGGAGGACTACAGTCCCAGTAGTAGGACACACAATGGGCTACCTAAACATAATCGAAATTTTCTTGGTCTGAGTTGTGAGAGCAGAGAGGAAACCTCAGCTAAAAAGCACAGGGAAATACAAACACAGAGCATCCTAACTAAAAAGACTCATTTCTTGGTTAGATTGAGCAGAGCTATATTTGGTTTGTACTTAATGGAACATAGCTAGAGAGTACCCTCTGCATCCATGGGTTCCATATTTGCAGATCTAACCACATGGATGGAAAATATTTGGAAAAAAGTTCTAGAAAGTATCAAGAAACAAAACTTGAATTTGCTAAGCAGGTAACCATTTGCATAGTGTTTACATTTCGCTTACAACTATTTATAAAGCATTTTCATTGTTTTTTGGTATTTTAAGTTATCTTGTTATTGCTAATTAATCGCTAGATTGTGTCCAACTCTTTTGGGACCCCTTGGACTGTAGCCCAACAAGTTCCTCAGTCCGTGGAATTTCCCAGGCAAGAATACTGGAATGGGTTGCCATTGCCTTCTCCAGGGGATTTTCCTGACCCAGGTATCAAACCCATGTCTCTTGCATTGGCAAGAAGATTCTTTAACACTACCAGGGAACCCCTTCAAGTAATCTAAAGATGATTTAAAGTATAAAGGAGAATGCACATAGGTTATGTACAAATATTGCACCATTTTCTATAAGGGACTTGAGCATCTGCAGATTTTGGTATTTGGCATGGGGACCGGTGAGTCTGTGCTAAATCGCTTCAGACATGTCCGACTCTTTGCCACCCTATGGACTGTAGCCCATCAGGCTCCTCCGTCCATGGAATTCTCTAGGCAAGAATATTGGAGTGGGCTGCCATGCCTCTTCCAGGGGATCTTCCTGACCCAGGGATGACCTATGTCTCCTGCGTTGGCAGGCAGGTTCTTTACCACTAGTGCCACCTGGGAAGCCCCATGGGGCCTGGAATCAATCCTTAAAAGATACTGAGGAACTACTGTAGTACTAGAAAGGAGAAATTCATTAAGAAACTCCCCTCCATAGTGAAGTATTGCTTCCCATGACGCTGCACTTAGGTGATTATCTCCAACCTGGATCCATCTGGAGGAGGTCTCTGGGATAGAAAAAGTGGTGAGAGGAACTCTCTATATCTAATAATTCTTTACAGGGGTTGCATTCCTATTGCAATGATAGTTGTATCCAACTAGGTGTTGAATATGTTAGTAAAAGGAGTCAGCGAGTAGAAGTAAGACTGTCAGCGACTTGTCAGGCAGAAATATAGATGGCTCTGCAGAGGTTGGACTCCATTATAAAGTAGTTTTCAGTTTTTGTTTGTTTATTTGTTTGTTTGTGTAACAGACCTGTCTGAGAATCAGAAGGAAAATATGGGTCCTTCCTCCACAAAACAATAGTCACTCATTTATAGTAAAAATTTTGCACAGAAGGACTGTGCCTTAGAAGTTTCACTCAATATGTACTTCATAAACACTGTGTCATGGCATGTAGGTTCTCCATGTTAATTAACATTCTGGAAATTCTTTACCATGAAACTTGATATAGTTAACCTATAGAGTAAAACAAGACATATGAATTTTTACAAATTACTTATAATGCAACCTACCAATTTTATTTTTAAAAACTTAAAAAAAGATATGAGTGATACAAACTACTTTTTGGCTAAAAGTTTAAAAGTGCTTCATAAAGTTGCAGTATCTTTCACCTGTAAGATATTTGGGGCACAGACATTTGAAGACATATAAGAACAACACAGTAGATTTCAGCTTCTCTAATTACATCCTGACTGACATACAGAAAGAAAAAGAGGATTCTGTAGAGTGTTTACACTATTTGATCCTTTATGGTCTTGTTAGGGGAAGCACACTGATAGAAACTGCCCACCCTAGCCAGGCACCATATAACTATTTGCATGAATTGTTTTATGACAGGAGGTCCTGGTAAGGAACACGGAACTAATAAGCCTCCACCAACCGGAATAGTTTGGGAAAGGTCAAAATGAGATACCACATGTCTGACCACCTTCCAGAATCCTTCTCTCTGACATTTATCTTGGCTGAACAAGGCGTGCACCACCAGGAAGGACTCTTGAGTCAGAATGATTGGCTAAAGACAACCGGAAACTAGTCCCATCACCATAAAACCCGAGACTGCAAGCCACGTGACAGAGCTGTTTTCCTGGGTTTCCTTACCCTACTGCTCTCCACCCGGGTGCCCTTTCCCAATAAAATCTCTTGCTTTGTCATCACATGTGTTTCCTCGGACAATTCATTTCCGAGTGCTAGACAAGAGCCCAGTTTCGGGCCCTGGAAGGGGTCGTGCGTCCTGCAACAGTCTTACCCAGAATCAAGCTGTCTTCATTTAGCAATATAGACAAACTCAGCCGTAAGTGGCCATGTGCAGGGGAGGGCTGTTATCATGACATTCCTATAATTTAGGGACAGACCTGTGGTAAGGAACACACTCAGGTATCGCTTTTATTTTCTGTAAAAGCTGGACTGAATGCTCAGGGAATTGTAGTTTTCTTAAGTACTGATTCTCAACAGATGTATATCCCAATACCCTCTATCAGTTACACCTATATTATATGCTATATTCTCTACAATATTATGTGTTATATGTATTTTATACCACAATAATATTACTATGCCTCCCTTTCTGTTTTAAGACACAAGAGCTTTACTAAAGTGAGATACCCCAGGAGTGGTCTCTCCCACTTAAAGATTCCCAATACCTAACAAATGTAATTAAAAAGGCTGGAAGAATACCTTGTATTTCTTTAACTGCCAATTCCTGATGAGGCAAATTGTAAACTGTAGGGATGAATTTAACTTCACTATTACTATCATATTGTTCGGTAGGTAGAATAGGGAAAAGGAGTTCAAAATGGCAGTGGCTAAAAAACAAGGAAGGTCAAAGGAAGTCCGAGGACCAGAGTGAAAGCTTCAGGTTGAACAAACAGCACTCCTGGCTAAGCCCAATTTGCATAGGGCAGGCCCAGGTGGAGGAAAAAACATACAAAAGGAGGAGCCAAAGCGCTTTCTCTCTCTCTTTCTCTCCCACGTGCCTGCACTCTCTCTCCCGCGCGCTGGGGCGCTCTTCTCCTCCTGTCTTTGGATCCATCTGCCTTCACGCCTCGAAGATGGATTTTCCTGCTATCTTCTAAATAAAATAGAGCTGTAACACTGAGCTGTAACACTGATTTGTCTAAGAGCTATAACACGGTCTATCCAAGACCTGAGAGCTTCGACACGCCAAGGGGGCTTTAATGTCCGTCACTCCAAATCTTTGTTGCGATGAGACAAAGAACTGAGGAACATATACTCACATGACAATATGACATTTGCCTTTGGATATTTTTGTTTTCAAAATCAAATACCCATCTGTGTAAGAAACGCCCTAGGTGATCAGACTGGTACTGTATTGCTTCCCCAGGATCCCCTCCAGTCTTATCAATAAGTTATTTGCAGCAAAATGGAAAGGATAAAAAGTCTGAGAAAAAGATGGTATCGGATTTCTAAGAATCCTTTTGCAACATGGTTTTAATAAGAATCAGTAGGACATTTTCCTATTTACCATCTCATTCACGCACATTGTGCTAAATTCAGTAATTAATGAGGCCTCATCATAAGGATGAGATATTTGTACCTTTTTGCAGATGTTTTACTTTTGAAGTTTCCTTAATTGTATAAGACATTTCACTCTTGGAAATGTGTATGTATTTACCAGAAGTGGACACTCACTTAATTTAGGTTTTTAGATTAGATGGTGTCCACACACACACACACACACACACACACAATGAAGTTTCTTTTTTAACTTATAATCCTATTTGCAATAAGCACTTTACTTATTTTATAACTTCTAATTTAACTGATTTGAGGCTGAAGCAAGGTCAGCTCTTTACTCTTCTCAAATACAGCATAAAAATGATAGAATGATACATACTAACTTCCAAGTCTTTTAGGGGAAAAAGGATATCAGATTTGCATATACTTACAGATTATTCAGGGAAAAAAAAAACAAGGAATGCATGCTTGTCTCTGTACACATATCCACAGAGAGAGAAAAAAAAAAAGTGAGAGAGAAAAATAACACTTGAGCTAATGTAGAGATATGTTAACATCCGAGGAAAGGAATCTAGATGAAAAGTACATAAGAACCCTTTATATTTTGTAACATTTCTCTAAGTCTAAAATTATTTTATAATAAGTTTAAAAATGTAAGTAATTTCTGAATTTAAAAAGATGAGAAAGTGGATCAAAGAATTTATAGACTTAGTATATAAGGATGCTCTGAGACACATGTACTATTGGCTCGATCTTGTAAATCAACAATCAGTACTCGAACACTTTTGTTGTTTAAAATCGCTGGTCTACTGGCAACATGTAGCAATATACATTACAAAAACCATCATCCTTAAATGATATTAATGTTTCAGCTCAGCTGTCATCAATTATTTAAGACTCACTTCCCAAGCAGGTTGGTAAGGCTGCTGCAAAGTCACTTCAGTCGTGTCCGACTCTGCGTGACCCCATAGACGGCAGCCCACCAGGCTCCCCCGTCCCTGGGATTCTCCAGGCAAGAACACTGGAGTGGGTTGCCATTTCCTTCTCCATGGTAAGGCTAGAAGGAAAGATTTTTCAGAGAGAGAAGGGAGAATTATGGAAAGAAAACCCCAAATTACTTTATCCTAGTAAGAAAAAGCTTTCTGAGCAAACTTGAACTCATGTGTATGTATATATAAGGGACTATTTTCATCTGGTGACCTATCCACCAGATAAAACAAAATAATATCATTGCCTAAAGGAGAAAAATCTCCCCCAGGCCATGTATGTCAGTAAAATAAAGGATCAACTTATTGAAATATTGGCCTAGCTAGACTTTCTTCCATTAACAATCAGTTGAGACACATTTTTAAAGTAACAGCTTAAATGAATGGCTGTGTGTCTGTAATAATTCTGACTAAAATGTCAACTGTATTTGAGATGCTATGTGCATTTAATCAATGTCTCTATATTATAAAATAAATATACTTCAGTGTGACTGCTCCAGCCATAAATCATAATTCACAAAGAATATCTTATCCTCACTATTGATAGTCGTTAATGACAATACTGATTAAAATAGTATCTGATTGCCATATTATTGTTAAACAGTCTACTAGAATTTCTATTACATCCTATAACCTACCACTATTTCTCTTTATGCTGATACATCTCTTTTGGAATAAAACATGATAGATTTAAAGTTTAACACTGAAAATGCAAAACTTAAGAGTAGAGCTTATCAGCAGGTTTAACCTGTATCCCCAAAATGAAGAGTTACTTCTGTTAGAGAGTCCAGTATTCAAAGGATTTGTTTCTCTCTTTCAGCATTACTATCTGAAGTTTTGATTTAAAAAAAGACAAGAGAAAAATGTATCAACTGTCATTTCAAAATTAAGTCAGCCTATGAAAGCCTCTGTAAGTAGAAACTGTTAGTTACTATTTTTAGAATGGATTTCTTAGAGTCAAGAATTAACTCAGGAACCCACTGTTGAATGTGTATAATGATCTAGGCAGTAAGCAATAGCAAATCTGATGTCAGATATGCCCAATACCCTATGGTCATTGTTTAACTGGGGATTAGAGTCCCACTAACCAGGATGAATAAAGGCTGGATAAATGACACAAAGGCACAGAGGCTGCCTTAGACAGGTCAGCCAACTAGTCTAGAAGTGGTCTATCAAGGCATAGTCCATTAGCAGCACAGGTCATGGTGTTGCAGGGAGGCAGCCAATTCTGACTCCATGCTGCAAACTGTTTCTTTGACTTGCTTTTTGTTGCTTTTACTATTATAATCATACTCACTGGCTTGCCTGGAAAAAACTGCCCCTCTGCTTGACTGTAAACTAAAGTGCCTTTGTTCAGCTCATGGAGAGATAGTTTGTCCCTGCCCACCTATGAATAGAAGAGATTAACACAGCCCTTCCAAAGGCTGGCCATTCCTTGGAGATGTTTTGCAAGACTGAAGACTCTTTCACTTTACCTCCTCACTGCCTCTCCCTCTCTTTTCTGCCTTTTGACTTTAGTTCCTCATAGCTTTTTTCTCTCTGGTCTACAAAAGAACCTGGCTTCCAGACCCCAATAAGATGGTGATTTTGAGGCACTAGCCTGCCATCTTCTCGGCCTGCTGGATCCCTGATTAGTCTCTTCCTTGCCTCAATACCTCATCTCTCGGATTCATTGGCCCGTCATGCAGCGAGCAGAGCAAGCTTGGCATAACAATCGCAGTGAGGAAAGCAAATGACAGATGAATTCGCAAAAGTCAGATCAGATGCCAAAGATTCAAAGAAAAAATATTGTGTAACTAGACACATGAGGCTGAAGATGGAGCCAGGAGCTAGTGTTTTGGGTGTGACCTGTCAGAGACACTAAGTTTCATTGTACCAGGGATTTCTAAGATGATGGGGTTGGAATCCCATCAGGCCATGGGCTCTACACAGTACCAAAGGTATGAGGCAGTGCTACCAGGCAGACTCCAGAGTAAAGTTATCTTGGTAGGGAGGTAGAACTTCATTTAAAAGTCATAGCTCCTCAGAGCTCCATAGTTTACTAAGTTCTGTGGTGGGGCTACCAGAAACCCAAAGTGAAGAGCAATTACACAGAGCTGACCAGGGTCGGGGGAGAGACTGCTGATAACCTGTTTCTGGGTTTTATTCAGGAGACAAGGACCTGAGATCTGGGTTACCTTTTTGAGAAGACACGAAGGAAAGACAGAGAGGGAGAATGAAGTAAAGGCAGAGGTACAGGGAAAAGAACAATTCTTAAGAGGTGGCTTTCGTGCTCAAGATGATATAAGACCAGTGGAAACCATCAAGATCTTCCAGGCCAGTTCCAAGGCAAGTCCAAAATAATCAGACTTTTCCACAAAGTGTGGCCTGAGCATGTTGAGATTGAAAAGGAGCTGGGTGAGCTGGCTTCAGAAGGCTGACCTAAGGAGTCAAACTGTCAGGGGAAGGAGCTAAATTGCCTGAGGAAATGAGGGCAACCTACTGGGTCCCCACATCTGTATTTGCTGTCAAGGTTCCTTGACAATCTTGCTAATTTTTAACAATGCAAAAACGATCATCTGTATACACTGAGTGCTTAGGTTTATGGATTATGCTTGTGCTGTTTTGAGTTTTTTCCTTTACTTCTCTCTACTCAAGTCATAACTTGGGGGAGGAAATTGCAACTGAAAATAGTAAAACAAAAGTAAATGGAGAAGGAAGAATAAATAGGAAGATATTTAGATAGTAAATTCCAATTAATTTGCTGGAAAGTCTTTACAAAAATGAGTCAGTAATCATATCACAGTAGACATTAAATACCCTGGAAGAGTGGGGATAAAGAGGGAATGGCAGAAGCACGGAGGAGATGGGTAGTCTAGGGTAGTATGTCTTGATCAAAAATCTAGAATACTGGTCAAAGTCACTGCTTTCATTTTACAGTCCATCTTCATCATAAAACCTCTTCCTTCACATACTTTGAAAATTCCAGGAGGCAAAAAGGAAGGCAGAACAAATCCATGTTATTGATTTTCTACTATACATTGACTAGCGTTCAAATTTAAAGTGGAAAATTACAGTCCCTGGGGGAGAAGAAACCTATCAATGGGAGGAACTAATACCAAAAGCCCCAGAATTAGGGCTTTTGCTGTTCACTGGTGATTTTGTCAGCAATCACAGTTGCAAACTGTTATTTCTGGTCGATGTACCCTCCAGCTTTCTCTTGAGTCTTGAATTACATAATAGTTTAAAGAATTCTTTTGTGGGTACGTGGGGTGCTGCTTTTAGTCATTCTCTGCTGAAACATTTCTACTTTGATTTCTGGAGCTAAGTGGTTTTTTTTTTTCAGATACTAAGAAAGCCTTAGGAGACTAGGGAGAGGCTCAGATATAGACAAGCACAAAAAAAAACTAAGACAATGGAAGAGTATACTCAAGTTTTCTTTTATAGCTTTTGCTCTTATATACATATTCTACTTGTAGCATAAATTTTAATCAATTCTCAGTGCTCAGCTTTCTTTATGGTCCAACTCTCACTATGTTATATAGTTATGACTACCTAGCTAAGAGTCGGACACGACTGAGCGACTTCCCTTTCTCTTTTCACTTTCATGCATTGGAGAAGGAAATGGCAACCCACTCCAGTGTTCTTGCCTGGAGATCCCAGGGACGGGGGAGCCTCATGGGCTGCCGTTTATGGGGTCGCACAGAGTCGGACACGACTGAAGCGACTTAGCAGCAGCAGTGGCACATAAATAAAAGTAGGGGATGGAAAGTGAGGATCACCAGATCTAATGGTAATGCAAACTAGGGTGATCCATTCACCCAATTTGCTTAAAATGAGGAGATTCCCTGGGATGGGTTTCTCGGTGCTCAAACTAGAATGACCTAGACACTCTAACACAGACCAAATAACACACTGAGCATGAAAATGTTTAAAGGCCAAATTTTTCTGTTTGCCTCTAAATTAGATTTCCTACTTCGGCAAGGTAAAGGTTAACAGTCTTGGGCTATTTCCTCCAATTCAACTGTGAAACCGACTTTTCAGATTTCAATCTTTATCTGTTTAAGTCTACAGACATATATTTTAATCATTTTCAGCCAACAGTCAAGTAGCTGATGATAACAATGATAATTTATACATGTATTGCAAATATATATGACAAATAGACCCTGATGCTGGGAATGATTGAGGGCAGGAGGAGGAGACCACAGAAGATGAGATGGTTGGATGGCTTCACTGATTTGATGGGCATGAGTTTGAGCAAGCTCCAGGAAACAGTGAAGAATAGGGAAGCCTGGCATGCTTCAGTCAATGGGGTCACAAAGAGCTGGGCATGACTTAGTGACTGAACAACAACAAAAAGTACATATCTCCCAGGCAGAGAAAAACTTCCATTCCAGAAGGCTAAGTTTAGATATTGAGACATCTCATTTTCAATATTTTTACTAAGTACACTGCAAATGTTTTAACCATAATTTTATGGGATTCAGGGATGCTCTGGTTATTTAAAAGGAGTTTAGTAGGAAAGTGTAGCAAGAGAATATATCTGACTTGTTTACTGTCGTTATCTTCAAACTGAAAACAACCCTCATTTGACAATCAATATTCATTGTATGAATGAAAGAACTCTCAGGAAAGAAAAGAAATAACACATTGGTTGCTTGCTTTCAACATGTTTGTTGTGTTCCTTGTTGTTTCTTGGTCAATAGCATTGAATGAATTATTTCAAAAAAGATTGGGGACTGCTCCACTCAACCTAAAAGATCAGTTTGGAAAGATATGCTCAAAACTTATTTATTGAAAAAAGGCTTGGGTTTGGTTTTTTAGGAATGGAGAGGTAGACCGGGGTTCGAGGGTATACATCTGAATTTGAACCACAACTATGATCCTAGCTTCACAATTTGGCTTTTAATTTTAAATCCTATTTTCATTGCTAGTAATTTCATATTTATGGGTTATCTTAATTAGATAGTAAGTTTAAGTAAAGGGTTCATGTTGTATATCTTTTTCTGAATTTCCCCAGAGTAACATTTAATAGACACTAAAGTAATGAACTGATTGGCTAATTTTTTCATACCATTTCAGATGGACATTCATCTTTCCTACTGTTAGGGAGGTCAATTCCATAACCTATTCAGAAACCTCATTCCAGTGCTTAATGATCATCCTCTTTTTTATATCTAACCTCATGTTTTTTTCTGATAGTGATTTTGGCTCAACATCTCTAGCCCTATCCTCAGTGGCGATGGTGAACAGCTGGTTATTATTAACAGTTAACTCATCCTTCAACCTTTACTTCAAGGAGAAATTAAAAAAAACAAAAACAAAACAAAACCTCCTAATACAGTTTGCCCTCTTTCTTATTTTTGGACCACTTCCACTATTTTCATTATTTTCACTACTATTATCTAGAATGACTAAAGGGCACTACACATTAATATTCAAATAAGTCTACTCTAATTAGCACATCATATAAGCCAGCCAATCAGCACAAGCTTATTAAAGGCCAACACTGTGAAAAGTATGATGAGAAAGTCCGTGTGTTAAAGGAATTTACAATCCCACCGAGGACATGAGACAAACATGTAAAACCCAAACTAAAAGCCGAGTGAGCCTATGGGAGGTACTAAATGAGGAGACACAAACTACAAAAGTATTGATGAGAAACAGAAATGCAGGTCAAAGAAGGACTGTGGAAATGGGGCTGAAGGTGTGTTCAGAGGCCTGGGAGGACTCAGAGAGAAGGAAGGATCAGCTCAAGAGAGGGGCGCAACTTAGGGCTCCATAAAGCTTGTTTGAGGGCAATAGTGAGTAATCTGGCTGGAGGAGTGAGTTTGCAGAAAGCAACAAGAGAAATCAATGATAGAAAAATAAACTGGAGGGACATCCTTGGCAGTCCAGTGGTTAAGACTCTTCCCTTCCACTGCAGGGGGGTGCAGGTTCAAACCCTGGTTGGGAAACTAAGAAATTGCAGGCCATTCAGGGTGGCCGAAATTTTTTAATAGAAAAAAAAGGAATTGGAATAAGAATATAGAGGCTACTGAATGCCAAACTAATTTTATTTTAATGAGTCAGTCGTTCCCAAATGGAGGTTCCTGGGGTTGGATGCAAAAGAAACATCAGGGAATCCCAGGTCCTAGTCTAGACCTAATGAATCAGAATCTCTGATGATGAAGTCCAGTGATTCATAACTTTAACAAACTCTGTTGATGACTCTAGAGTACAGCTGGATTTTTGAGAACTACTGGATAATTGGGAATCATCACACAAAGGAGAAAATTGAAGTGCAGAGTGGCTAAGTAGTTGTTGAAAGAAATGGAGCTGGGATTTATTTGAATCTAAACAGAATGATTCTGGAGGCTCTGCTCTTTGCCACTGTTCTATATCACATTTGAGGGCACAAGGTGTTCACTGACTATCTGAAAACTGAATGAATGACTGATTGGTGGTCATGCCTGGGATGAACAGGAATGAAGAAAGGAAGAAAGCATGCAAATTGGTTGGGCGTCTATGGAAGCAGTCTAGTCACAGAAAACAAACCCGGTAATTAGAGTATGGCAGCAGAATGGAAAAAGAAAAAAAGAGAGACCCAAATGGAAGAAACCGCATTTTGTAAGTATCAACAGGATTGCTGGATGATGGAAGAATGGGAATAGGAAGAGGGAGGCATCCCAGATGTCATGGGATTCCTGGCAGGATCTCAGACAGAATCAAGGGAGTCAGGATGAACTTGTGACTTAGATGCGTGAATGATGAAATAGATTTCAGACACGGTGAAGCCGAGGTGAGGCTGGGCCACCATGCAGAACTGACCGGCAGCTAGCTGGAGGAACAAACCTGGACTGTCTCCAAAATTCTGGTGGATGCTATTTAGCATGGTTAAGATGATAGTTCCAGATGTGGAACCTAATAATACTTGTATATCTCATGTGTATGAAAGTATACACAGAATTATGGCTGGTGTCAACGAATGTTTAAAGGCTAATACAATAGAAGCAGTGATCAAGAGGGGTCTTGGTATTGTTATCAGTTCCAAGTCTGTCTCCAGGTAGGCTCTCTCACTTCTCCAGTCTCATTCTTTACTGTTTGCCATCCATCTGGAAGATGGATGTTAGTAAATCACATTGAGGTGCTCAGATAAAAGGTGCTAAGTAAAGAACTAATTCCATTTTTCCTCCATGCAAATGATTAAATCTATACATGTCATTATCTAATAGCATTAAGTAAACATCCTACAAGGACATGACATTGTGCTGGACATGGTACAAAGCAAATTAGCAAATACAGTCTCAACGAGGAACTTACCAGTGTTTATATACATGAATAAAACTGTTGTTAATATGTTTTATTAGTTATTTAATATGAGTATGCAAATGAGTCCATTAGGAAATCCTTTGCATTTTATTAATCCAGCATTTTAAATGATTATATTTCACCTTAGATGCTAATGAAGTTTGTTTATTCATGTGTAGCTTCCACTTTAGTGCTTGTGAAAGTCCTTTTTAGCATATCAATTTCTTTAAAAGTTAAGCCAATTTTTTTTCCACTGGACTTTTGTTCTGATCTGTTAACAAAGCTAAACCTCATATCCAAGAGAAGGACCGAGGTAAATGGTCTTTTCTTCTTCAGTACTCTTTTGTAATTCACATTAACGTTAATGGGAGCTATGCACGCACATTAAGAAGAGAAGGGAACCCTAATTAAACAAGTAGCCTTTTGGTTGACATTCTACGTGATCATTTTTTATTGTGATATATATGAGAAAATCATCTTGCCTTGGACACCCATAAACAGAACTACCAAGTAATCAAACTTACATAGGGTAGGAGGGGAAGGTGATGAACAGCAGCAATCAGCTTTTAAAATGAGTTTGTAAACCAGCTACCCATGCACTTTTATACTAATGAACTCCATCAATGCCCCTCATTCCTCCACTGAACACATACTCAACCCCTCCCTCAGAAGAAAAGAATGACAAACATTTGCAAACATACTTGACAGTAAAAAAAAATTATTGAAGTCAAGACACCGAACAAACTCTGCATGTAGGGACCATAGCAATTCATTTGTCTGAACTCAGTCTATCAGAGGAGTAGCCTGTCTGTCTCTGTGTCATCTTTTAGTTAAGAACTACATGCTGACCAAGCAGTCCTAAATGTGTTTGATCCAAATTTCACCTATAGTTTTCAGGTACCATGCTTGCACCTCTTTTCATCATCTTATATCACTTGCCCTATTCATAAAGACTCCTTCTCCAATTCTTTGTATTCTCCTGTTCACAATCTACTCATATTATGATGCTAATTTCCCCCTCTGGTGCTTAGTTGCAAACGAACAAAAGCTAGGATGTATGATACATAAATATATAAATATTATCAGCTATCACACCACTGGGTCTAATGGAAGTCAATATCAGTATATTATATTCTCTACTTTGCAATTCCATTATGGGCTCAACACTGCTGGCCATAAAAAGGAGCATTCTGAGTCTACGCCTGTGATAGTAATAATGAAAAAAAAAAGGGGTCATTGCTCTTCCCAACTTGAATGAAAAATTAAAATTACTGGGGCACTTAGCTCAAAGGAAAATTGGCAAATTAACAAACCAAAAACGAAATATTCATGGCTCATACTGTGGAAGAGAAACTTAAATAATTTAAGATGGACGGTGAGGTGAGAAAATTCAGTTACCAAAGAGGCAAAAAGTGAGCCTAACCACATTCCAATGTGATTGCAGCTTCTATTTCTTTCCCTCGGCAATCAGCAATCAAAGACAGCCATGGAGGAGAATGGATGGCTGCACCAGGAGTAGCCTTTGACATGCAGATTTATTTATTTTTTTGTCACAGTCCTATATTTCTTTCAGATTTAATATATGCAGCCATTTTACCCTGATCTACAAATCTCTGTGTTTTCAATGTATTTCTATATCTAGCTATAAGCTGAATTATGAACTTTGACCTACTCTGGCTTTCATTTCTCATCTGAAATTTCTTGTTTCCAACTGGCCTCTACTTCATGAAACCAAGCACCTTAATGCTAGTCTGTGGTGGGCCTTTTGCCTTTGGGGAAATGACTGTAACAATTTCCCTGGCCTGGCTGCATAAGCTAGGTTACCCTTCACACCCATAAAGTTGCAGGGATAAACAGAGACTTCACAACCACTATCTGGAAAGAGGTAATGACAGGCACGAGTGCATTACAGTTATTGTACATGAGACCTATAACAGCCATTATGGGATCAAGGTAAGGAGAAGAAAGTATGACAGGTATGTCATGCTCCCTGGAGACTTAAGTATTCAGTCTATCTAACCTAATTTAAAAATCAAGTCAAAATGTATCTTTATGGGTCATGTATTCTAAGACAACTTCCAAGGCAGTCCATGAAATAACTCTGAGCTATGTGTTAAGAATATCAAGTCTGAAACCCATCCATACATTCTGGTCTGAAATACTGGACAAAGGGGGGAAAAAAAAAGGAAAGGAAAACAAAACAAAAAAATTATTCTCCATCTGAGTTCATTTTCTATTTGTATTTAGCAATAGAAAGTTTTGTTGACTTAATTTGATATGAAGTTATTCATCATTAAGAGATGAAATAACCTTTGAAAATAGTTAATGGTTACATTTAAAGGGGGTGGCCCAAAGTTTATAAAATATAAAGGAGTGAATGATTTTAGTTTTATCTTTACTTCTTAGCATTTCCTACACAAAACTGTCCAGGCTTAAGACAGCATGTCCACCTGAAATACACAACAGCAATTAGAGGGAAAGAGAAAAATCAAAGCAAAATTTAGTGGGTTACAAGTGAAAGGTAATATCTGAGGGTTGGCTGTCTGAGGTTTGGTCCCTTGATGGAAGACAAGAAAGGAAAATCTACTAGGCCAGGAACCATACTGAGTGCTTTGCTCACAGAAACTGCTGAACTTAAACTTCACAACAATTCAGAGAGTATACATTATTATCCCCAGTTTACTTATGAGTAGACTGAGACTCCAAGCGATTAATGAAGGCCACAGAGCTTGTAACTGGCAGATTTTCAACTCAGTTAAGAATTAATTTGATGGTGGTGATGTCTGGGTTGTTTGTGGTGGTGGACAAGGGTGTCTGTGTGTTTGTGTGTGTGTATGTGTGTAGGAGTATTCTCTTTTAAATAATTCACAGCAGATGTCATAATATAGAGCTTCCCTAGTTTCTGTAAGATATTTATAGGCAGATATTGTGGGTTTGGTTCCAGATTATGGCAATGATATCACATTAAAACAAGTCACATAACTTTTTTGGCTTCCCAGGGCATATAAAAGTTATGTTTATAGTATGAAAGTGAAAGTAAAATGAAAGTCACTCAGTCGTGTTCGACTGTTTGCGACCCCATGGACTATACAGTCCATGGAATTCTCTAGGTCAGAATACTGGCGTGGGTAGCCTTCCCAACCCAGGTCTCCTGCATTGTAGGCGGATTCTTTACCAGCTGAGCCACAAGGGAAACCCAGAAATACTGGAGTGTCTAACCTATCCCTTCTCCAGTGGATCTCCCCGACCCAGGAATTGAACTGGGGTCTCCTGCATTGCAGGCGGATTCTTTACCAACTGAGCTATCAGGGAAGCCGTGTTTATAGTATACTGTGGTCTATTAAATGTGCAATAGCATTAGTCTAAGAAACAACGCACATCTTCATTAAAATATACTTTATTGCTAAAATAGGCTAACGATCATTAGAGATCACCATAACAGATAAATCCTTGTGGCTCAGAGGTTAAAGCGTCTGCCTGAAATGCAGGAGACGCGGGTTTGATCCCTGGGTTGGGAAGATCCCCTGGAGAAGGAAATGGCAACCTACTCCAGTACTCTTGCCTGGAGAATCCCATGGACTGAGGAGCCTGGTGGGCTACAGTCCACGGGATCGCAAAGAGTCGGACACGACTGAGGGACTTCACTTCACTTCACTTCATAACAGATAAATAATAATGAAAAAGCCTGAACTATTGCACGAATGATGAAAATGTGACACAAAAAAATGAACTGAGCAAATGCTATTTGAAAAATGGCACCGATAGACTTGCTCAACGCAGAGTTGTCACAAACCTTCAATTTGTAAAAGTTACAATATCTCCAAAGCAAAATAAGTGAAGTACAATAAAACGAGGCATGCTTGTAGTCTATTTTGGCATAAAATGGATGAAACAGATGCTTTCCCATTTGCAAAGCTTAGAAATAAAAGTTTTTTCCTCTGTGTTCTAAAAAATACCTTTGTCATTAGGGTTCATGATTTAGGTTTTTTTTGTTGTAGAAACTAAACCAGTGTATATCTGCATTAGCTGGGTTAAGATGAAATAATAAAAAAATATCCAACTGGTGGGCTGGGAGAAACAGAGGTAATATAAACAGCTACAAATCGAATTCACCATTCAGACCACAGACCATGTGCCTTCAAAATGTTTATATCAGGTGTGAAGTGTCATCATCTTCAAAATGATACTTCAGGTATCATATGTACTAAAACAGACACAATTTGGGTTGACTCTCTGTTACAGCTTTATGTGAAATTGGTTTAAAAATAATCTTCCCATGCTCATATGCTACAAAAAAAAAAAAGAAAGAAAGAAAGAAAAAAAAGCAGGCATAGGTGATCTGGCATGAGTACCCTGGTGTGCTAAGCTCTGATAATGTAGCTCTGGAAATTCAGTGCGGCCTGGGCAGGGGCACACTCCATCAGGCTGGTAGACAGTTGCTGAGGGGGCAATGATACCGTTTCCTCTGATTTTACCTTTTTCTTAGCACCTACTACAGCCTGAAATGATCTCAGTGATTTTGAGTGAGTTGTTCACTCTTCTCTCCCTCACTGGGATATAAATTCCACAAGAGCCAAGGCCTGGAGATCTTGTTCAGCACCATAGAAATTGACTGCTGATTCCTTCAAGTTGTATGTATCCTAGGCAAACATCTCATCACTCCCTGGGAGATTCACAGTTACAGGCAGTTCACATGTTGTATGATGTTTGTTTTGTTTTGTTTGTTTGTTTTGATTTAAACTCACCACAAGAAATTGAAAAGTCTCTGATTCTTCCCTCCCTTGTGAAGATAAAAAAGTCCCATTAAAGAAGCGATTTATTGCTGTATGCCCAGTGCCTAGAACAGTGCCGGTGCAAGTGAAAGTGTTGGTCGCTCAGTCCTGTCCCATGGACTGTAACCCGCCAGGCTCCTCTGTCCATGGAAATCTCCAGGCAAGAATACTAGAGTGGGTTGTCATTCCCTTCTCCAAGGGATCTTCCTGACCTAGGGATTGAACCCAGGTCTCTCACATTGCAGGTCTCTGTTTGCATCAGGGAAGTCTGATGCAAAGAAGGCCCTTATTAAACGGTGGTTATGTAAGTGAAGAATAATTATGAATGCTTTTGACAAAGAGGAAGCATTCAACAATGTTACTGATCGAATGAATATGGGCAAAATATTAAAAATCAGAAATGAAATTCTTAGTGGCAGGTTTTGCTCTTTGTTCTTTGTTAATCCATTAAAAAAGTTTCCTGGGTACACCAGTGGTATAGAAGAAGGTACCTGATGGACATTAAACCTTTTCATTTAGGTCCAGAACAAGCTGACCATCTGAAGGCTTTTAAAGTGAGTGGTCTATAATACTAAGAGGAGATGATAGTGGCTATGATGTAAAGGAATGGATTTCAAACACAATTAAACTGAAGAATTCAGTTTCAAGAATATAAGGATTGACAAGCTTATTAAATAATTAAGAAATCAAGGACTGACTTTGGGTTTTTACTATAAACAGGGCAAGATTTTCTTAGCCAAAGGATATATATATATATATATATATATATGTTTTTAGTGCTTAGAAAATATCTGTTAGACCCCAGGAAGGTGGAATAGGGCTGATAGCTATGAGGTTGTGTATTGAGGGGTTTTGAACTTCACCCTTTGGTTGCAAGGAGCCACTGGTGGTCTTTTCTGCAGGGTACTGCCACGAAGAATACAAGAAACACAAAATGAAAAAAATGTAAACAGCTTGATCCTCTAAAATTCTCTTTCAACAGCAGGTAAAACAGAGTATAGAGGGAAACTACCAACATTGGTAGGTTCTTAAGCTGTATATTTTCCCACAATAAGTCATAGCCTATGTAAGAGCCACAGGTGAATCTGCAAGGAAGTAATTCTGAAATCCACAAAGCATACTGGAGCCGAACAATACATATCAAGGGATGAATTAATGAGGTCGCCCATAATTTTTTCACAATGATAGGAAATAGGTTAAATTAACTGTGCTATGACATGGCATCAACACAAAGCAACCAGAGAATAGCAGAAAAGCACATGGCACTTAACTTTCCACAAGCAAGAGCAAGGCTACCACTACCACAATTACACTTCTGTGATGTGTGGCCAGGGAAGGACAGGGAGGCAGAAATTTGGTCCCTGCTCACGCCCTTGGCCAAGTATCATTGTACATGGCACAGCTACACAATCTATACTAAAGCCCTATGTTCAGGAGGATGTCTGAAATGCAGATACTGGAGAAAAAAAAAATACATATTTAAACCACATATCTAACTCCTCGAGATTCTTAGAGCAATCAATTTTTTTTTAATAAGTAACTAAGTCAATAGCATCTGAGCAACAGCTGAGAGTTAAAGCAAAGTCTGCTGGCTAATGGTAACAGCTTTGTGTTCTTTGTTGTTGAAAATGTGCATGTAGAAGCATCTCCAATAGCTCACAAACTCGGATGCAAAAGGCTACAGAAAACAGTTGCTATTTTTACACCAGAGACAAAATCAAACACCACCTTTCAGATCTTAATTTTTCTAAAATAGGGCAAGGAAATAAAATCTGAATTGCTAGATGTCTCAAGAATCTAGGACTTGTGATTTCTATCAGAGGAAAACACAGCAAACATTGGATGACAGGAAGAGGCAGCTCTGTATTCTGGGCAATGGAGTATGAACCTGCCAAATCACATCATGTGAAATAAAATACAGAGTTAAAGTTTAATTTAGTAATATTCTAGAAAATCAGATATGTGAAGCTATAATAGTTTTCTATTTACAGACTACTGTAGTTAAATCTTTATAGTATTTTTCTTTATCACTTTAAAGAGGATTTTTTAACCTTATAAATTAATATTGTAGAAGTATTAACAATTATGATAATAGCAATATGTTTTTCTAGTGATGCTGCATAAACTGCCATATACTGAGCGGCTTAAACAGCAAAAATGGGCCAAAATTAATGGGTTGGCAGGCTGTGTTCCCATCTGGAAGTTCTCCAGAGAGAATCCATTGCTCTGCCCTTCCCACCTTCTAGTTGCGGCCCACAGTCCTTGGCTCACAGTCCCTCCAACTACATGTTGCATTTCTCTGTATCTTTCTTCTACAGTCACATCCTCTTTAAAGATGTTTTTAGCTGTTTAATTTTGGCTGTGCTGAAACTTTGTTGCTGCACGGGCTTTTTCTCTAGCTGCGGTATGTGGGCTTCTCATTGCAGTGGCTTCTCTTGTTGCAGAGCATGGGCTGTAGGTGCTGACCTTCAGTAGTTGTGGCTCCCAGGCTCTGGAGCTCAGGCTCAGTGTGTGGCCTTAGACGCTTTGCAGCACGGATTGAACCCATGTCTCCTGAACGGGCAAGTGGATTCCCATCCACTGTAACACCGGGGAAGCCCTTCCTTTCCCATTTTTAAGACCCCTTGTTCTTGCCATACGCCCACTGGGGGAAATTCAGGATAATCTCCTTATCCTAGGTCAGCTGAACAGAAAACTCAATTCTACCTGCAACCTCAATTCTCCTTCGCCAGGCAATATAACATTCTCCCAGGTACTAGAAATTGGGACATGAACATCTTTAGGGAAGCCATTATTCTACTTACTGTGATGATTAACATTTATTGAATGTTTGTTACTTGCCAGGCACTGTTCTAAGCAAGTTACACATAATTAAGCAGCTATATTCTCATAATAATAGATTTTATTGTTATTCCCATTTTTTAGATGACACAGAAAGAGATTAAGTAACTTGCCCAATGTGACCTAGAGAGAAAGCACAGAAGCCAGGATTGGCATCAGAGTGACAAATACAGTCTGCATTTTGACTCTCTGAACTCCACAACTGCAAGGGTGATTCTCATCTGAATATACTACAGTTCTGTATTATCATTATTATCAAGGATGATTACCTAGTAGCAGTCATGATAGTTACCCAGAATAAGGGCAAGTTTAACATTTTAATTGGTAAATTGATATATAAAACCATAGAAACCATCAGGGAAAACAAGGGTTTTTTAGAGATTTGTCCACTGGTGTCTAGATTATGTGGGTCCCTAAATGTCACTTTGCAGTTTCAAGGTCACATGTACATATATACACACACACACGTACACAGACAAACAGGGAGAGAGAGAGAATATATATATATAAATAACAGATATGGAATGGAACTTTCTGTTTCACTAAAATTTCAGTTGAAGATCCTTAACTGAGAACATCTGATGGCAAATACCACTCAGCATTCTTAAGAAAGACATCTCTTAAGGGTTTAATAACAGAGGCAAAACTGGCCCATCAACCATCACCTCCCATGACTCATCTTCAGCCCATGGAACAGAAGGGTAGAGATTGAGATTTTCTTTGATGGGAAATTATAGAGGTAAAGGCAGTAATGGAAAGAGGTGCTTCTTCATCAAATTGTGGACATCTTGACAGCATAGGCATGGCATTTGTGAAGGTAGCTGTTGCAGAAGAAATAAAGTTGTTTTCTGATTGCACCTGCTGAGCCATGCCTAGTCAATAGACTGCCTGCTTATGAGATCTCATCTTACAGTCTCACTGAGTTAGACAACAGTGGACCAGTCTTATTCTGAAACTGAGGAAAGCAAGGCTCAAGGAGCCTTAATGTGTGTGATGGTACTTGTGTGATGCCCAGTAGTTTGTGTAGGAAGGTGATGGGTTCAGATGAAGGCCCTCTGACTCCAGATGCAATGACCTCTCCACTACATCACAGCGCCTCTGTAGGTGATGGCTGATGTGCTCACAGACCTGGCCATGGACACACCTGGAATCACTGGGGATGGAGTGGGAGTGGGGTATGGTTCATCTACCCTGCCACCTCTAATTCAAAGGTTGTATTCTAGAGGTCACAGTTAAAGACTCCTTTACCTCTTGCTTTCCCTATGTTGACAAAGAAGCATTTTCTTTACTCAAATAATGCATCTGTACCAAAGTCTCTGGGCACTACCCATGCCTCCAGCAAGTCTTGACTTGTATTTGACATTTTTATGGCAGCTTCCTGCCATCACCAGTGTCAGAAGCCAACCAAGAAGGCTCCTTCTACCTTTGCAGAAAAGGAGCACGCAAAATCACATTAAGGTTTTTAAGCATCTACACATAATCCAGCAATCCCATTCCTGGGCATATATCTATTCAAAACTATAATTCAAAAAGATATATGCACCTCTATGTTCATAGCAGCATTATTCACAATAGCCAAGAATGAAAACAACCGAAATGTCCATTGACAAATGCATGGTAAAGAAGACGTGTTATGTATACACAATGGAACCTTAGTCAGCCATAAAAAAAGAATGAAATAATGCCATTTGCAGCAACATGGCTAGAACTAGAGATTATCATACTAAGAGGGGTATGTCAGAAAGTGAGCGACAGATATATGATATCATGTATATGTGGAATCTAAAATATGACACAAGTGAATTCATCTATGGGACAGAAACAGACTCTTACACATATAGTCTGTTACTCATATACATCCTTGCTATTGCCAAGGATGGGGAGGGTGGGAAAGAGATGGACTGGGAGTTTGGGGTTAGTGAATACAAACCATTATATAGAGAACGGATAAACAACAATGTCCTACTGTACAGCAGAGGGAATAATATTCAATATCCTGTGATAAACCATAGTGGAAAAGAATGTGTATATATGTCTATGTGTCTATATATATTCTTCTTTTATAACTGAATCACTTTGTTGTACAGCAGAAATTAACACAACAATGTAAATCAAGTATATTTCAATTAAAAAAAAGATTTTTAGGCATCTAGCTGAATAGGAAGGAAAGCTTCCCTTTTTTTTTTTTTTGAGTGAACACAAATGAGTAGCTTCATCAGGAAAAAAAAAAAAAAAAACAAACCAAAGCAAAGTAATCCAACTTTGCCTTCAAAAGCAGGTCCCTACCTTAGCATGGCACCAAATCCCTTCTTCTTTATTTTCCTTTCTGGATCTTCATTTCCCTCTTTCTGCTTTTTCTCCTTGACTTTTAATTTGCCCTTTTCTTTCTTCTTCTCCTTTTCTTTTGTTTTTTTGACTTTCCTGGCTTTATTTTCTGCATTTTCTAGCTCAGAGTTCCCCTGAGGTGCAAATTCACAATTCAGAGCTCCTTGGCCAGAGTGAGAGCTCCTATCAGACAGACCATCTGCACAAGAGGAAAAAAAAAAAATCAATGCACATAGTCAGGGGCTCCTGTCAGTATTTCAAGAAAAGTTAAAATATAGAAGAACAAATCAAAGCACTCAGGAGTTCTACCCTGCCACGTGGCTACATGTGCCCTTTGCAGAGACAACTGCCTAAATCTGGTCACGCAAGGCTTTTGCTGTTGGGAGTGGGGGACACTGGTTGCTTAGCCAGGAGTATAAAAGGTTTGATATGGGCTGAAACGCTGATCTCTCTGAAAGCAGCTTGTTAACCTTGATCAGGTCAGAATGCCGACATGCTGGGAAACAAACAGGGTGAGTTTATTTCCAGAAGTTTCTGAGTGCAGCTATAACCCGGCTGTTTGAATGCAATTAATGCGTCAGTCCTGGGGTTGAGGCTGCATCTAATGACTTGAATAAGAATGTCAAGAAATGCATACTTAGTGCTGCTACCCTAAGGGTAAATGACAGTTGGTCCTTGTAGGAAACTGAAGGAGAACAATTCTTCAGTGGTTGCCCTGTAAAATAAATTGCATATTGCGTTATCCAATTCCATGTTCATTAAGCCAAAGGGCAAAACATATCAGGAAAATGAATTACTTTTAATATCAAAAATATAATTGTGATCCTTAAATCATTTTTCCCTGTAGTTAAGCACCCATTTGTGCCTATGATTCGCTGATAATAATGAGAGGAAGAAACCATTTCAGCAAGCGTGTTGCCCTACCGGCTTCTAACTCTTCAGGTCCATCATAAGATTTGTCAATGGCTGCTCGGAAGCTCTCGTTGCAGCCCCGGCCACGGACCATGTGTGGCCGAGGCCGGTGGAAAGGAAGTTCATTCTTCCTGACCTCGGCAACTGCGGTCTGTAAGCTCTCCAAGGAGCTGGACTTTTTCAAACCCAGAGTTGGACCAAAATCTTTGCTTGGAGAATCTGGAAAAAAAAAAGAAAACAGGGCAAAAGGTCACCCTTCACCTAAGGCAGCCTGATGGAGTAGGAAAGCTTGTTGTTCTACTTCAAAAGGCAGGGGTGGGTGTGTTAAGGGGGTGGGACTTGGTGTTAAACCTCAGCTTTGCCACGTTTTGTGACTTTGAGCAAGTATTTGACTTCTTGGTGCCTTAGTTGCTTTTCTATAAAGTTGTGGGAAGATTTAAAATGATAATACACGTTATATACAAAATAAATATGTATATATACATATATGCACATGGACATACACATATACATGAATTCGAAAACCTGTAGCAGTCTCTAGAGATTCTATGTATGAGAGTGTGTATACACACACTCACATAGCCACACACTCACCGAGCACCTAAGTGGTTCACAGTTCTCATTCTAAGCACTCCCATACAGTGTAGCTTTCATTATTTCCAAAACTGTTCTTACAATTATTAGGGATGTAATATGCACACAAATCAAACAGCATTGAAGTGATTTTAATTTCTGTCCTTAAACACTTTATCATACTCTAGCACTGTTCCTGTATGGTAAATGCAATTTATTTAGTCCACAGACAAAGCAAAGCAAGGAAAGAAAACAACTTTTCTGTGTCAAGGCTTACTGTTCCATATGTATTTCTATTTGATTATCTACGAAATGGGGTAATTTTCTTTGCATGATATAATATTCAAAAAAGCCTAGGTGGAGTTTAATAATTTGTGTTTTGATATATAGTAATTTTCATTTGCACTGTTTGTCTTTCTCTGTTACCTGGCACTTTTCACTCATGCCTTCATCTCCATTCCCACCCACAGTCAGGCTCGCAGTTGTGTGTAACAGGATTAGGCTATATAAATACTAGCAGCACAAGGATTATTTTAAAGATGGAGGGAATTCTAGCAGGGCTCTTTTCCACCAGGGCCAAAGCTCACGATCCTCTCCAGTTACAAAGATTACTGTCATGAAGGGGCTATGCTGGCATTTCTGGAAATAGACTACCTTACAGTTTTTAGTAGATACAGACTGAATACATCTTATGGATGTGAACATAAAGTAACTACTTCAATGCCTAGTATAGAGTAAAGCTCAGGAAACAGCTCTATCATTTCTTATTAGGATCACTATTTTTGCTTCTACTAATGCTGCTGCCATAAATATTACTACTAGTTGCTTAAGAAAATACTAGGTAGTACAAGGAATAGAAAAGAAGTACAGCAAAGGCGTCATGCCTGTATAGACATGCATAGAGTTAGAAAACAAAATACACCATCCCATGCACTGTAAATATGTTAAAAACAGTCAAAATAATGACAATAATGCTAATAGCTAGCAATGCAGAGAGTGCTTAGCCCAGTTGTAAATGCTTTACCTATACTAAAAGTGAAAGTGAAGTCGCTCTGTCATGTCCGACTCTTTGTGATCCCGTGGACTGTAGCCCACCAGGCTCCTCCATCCATGGGATTCTCCAGGCAAGAATACTGAGTGGGGTGCCATTTCCTTCTCCAGGGGATCTTCTCAACCCAGGGATCGGACCCAGGTCTCCCACATTGCAGGCAGACGCTTTAACCTCTGAGCCATCAGGGAAGTTATGCTACTGCCAATATTGTTCCCATTTTACAGATGAGGAAACTCAGGCAGAGGGCAGAGAAATACTTGGTCTAAAAATACACATTTAATAAGCATCAGAGCTGGGAACTGTTTTTCAGCAAGCCTCACTGTGCCTTTTCTGCTCTATATTGTCCAAAGTTGTACTCGGCCTCCACCTTCTACTTGACTATGGTGAAGCTACTCCAAATGGTCTCTAGTTTCTCTAGTTTCCGCATCTCTAATTAAGACCATCAGATTAGCCTTGAGCCTAGTTAAACAGACAAAAATGCAAAAACTGGATGTTGTTTTTCCAGCTTTACATTAGCTACAGGAGGCAATTTTGCACTTTAACAATATACATGATGACAATAAACATTCCGTTTTATAGGTAACAGTGTATCATTAAGATATGCAACATAGATGGGATTAAGGAGAAAAAAAAAACATAAGAAATTTCAGGGACAAATTTCAGGTGCTACTTTGCAAATTGTAAATAGTAAGAATACATTGCTACTAAATTCACAAAGAGGTGTATTTCTTATCGTCCTAAGAAGGAAAGTAAGTGGAAGAAACAGAAACTGAATAAGATTGTTTCTGACAAGAAAACAAAAAGCAACAGAGAGGTGTGGGAGTATTAAAGCAACAGTAAAAGCTTTGGAGTTTACAGAAAATATTTTACACCGTCTCTCCCTAGGGATCTGACATGAAGGTTGGGAAAAACATGAAGATGAAAACTATCTGAGGAAGCCTAGTTCCTCTGTCAACAATAGTAACCATCTTTTATTTATTAATTGCCATTCAGGAGATTATATTAGAGCCCAAACTGTAAGTATTCATGTCAACCTTTAGCAATAAATTCTAGGGAACATGAAAGTGAATAAATCATCCAAGATATAAGGCATGTTATCTAAAAGGGCTCAGCAAGAAGTCATCTTTGAGAAGGAACAAATACACTGTTACTCATTTGAAGCAAAGTGAACATTAAGGATTCATGGGTCTTGCAGGATTAATAGAACCAGCAATTAATTCACTTTACATAAATAGAAGTCACAAATTAGAAGTGTCAACTGATGTTGGCCAAAATTATAGCCTAACTCTACTGGATGTGGAAAAAAAAAAAAAAAAAAAAAAAAAGCAGAAAAGCATTTGAGTCTTGGTTGTAAATGTGGACTCAGCGATTTTCAGGCTTGAAAACAACTTTCTTATTTATTTCTAGGGAATAAACAGGATATGGTGGTGGGGAAAAAAGACTGATGTTAGAGAGGAGAATTTGAAATCCGGAAAGTCCTTACAAGGACTTACAGGTGCACTGAACTGACTGAATTGAATCTCTGAGTGAAAGGATCTTGGCTAGGGTTCTCATTTCCTTTATATGTCCAAGACTTCTGAGGGAAGGCTGTGGTTACTGGTTACGAGGATTATTATAAGTCAACTGATGGCATCAGCACTAAATGGCAACCAAACAGTTGGAATAAAGGTTTTAGCACATAAAGATAGTATGTGAGCACAATAAATTCACATTCAGTCCTTCTTCCCCACTCTCATTCTCCGCAGTTCCTGCTTAGGTTGCCATTGCACTGGAAATCCTGTAGCTTTCCAAAAGGGGAATATTTTCTGTGTATTTTTAGCCTAACCATTTATACAAATCATACTGTTTCCTAGGCTCCCATTTAAAGTAGAGGTCTCCTTGAAGCCATGATATGAAGGGAGTAATTAATAAAAATCAATACCTCAGTAGGTCCATCCCACTGCTGATGTGATACTGACTGTGGCTGATTTTAAGCAACTGTTTGAGACAGTGATCTCTGAATACTACATGGTATCAGTCATGGGATGGACTACGTCCAAATTTGAGCATTTACTTGTCCCATTTTGAGTATCGGAATGTAAACTGAATATTATTTTTCAGTGAGTTCCAGGCCCATTTAGATTAGCTGAAATGCCAAGAAATAGATCTTTTCCCAAACTTTAGTAGCAAGGCTTTATTTTTTTAAACTTATGACTTCTATGTTCAGTCACCATGTTCTCTAAGATACTGATAAACTTATCTTCCCTTCAGAAACTTGAACTTGACATTCACAAATTTCTAGAAACATGATACAATGTTTATCAAAGGTACCAAAAAAGGGATCTTGCATGAGAAATGTTATACTTAAAGTAGTATAATAAAAGTATTCTTAAAGTTCCATGTGCTAAAATTTTCCTTAGATGTCTCCAAAAGAAGTATCACACACAGATTTTTTAAAAGATGCTATAGCTTTTTTGAAGATTTATTTGTTCCAGGTGAAGGATAGGCTTGACTTGAACCTGGAAGCCTTCCTCATATAGAATAGAGGGAAATTTCAGGGCTATGTTTTCTGGCTCCACCAATCCTCAGACATATCCCTTGTTCCTCCTTACCATCCAGAAAAAAATGCAGTGTTATGAAGAAACTGAATGCATATACAAAGTCTAAAGATTTAAAGGAATTCTGCCACCACGTCTTCCATGGTCATGAAACCAATGGAAAGAAGGGCAGTAGAGAGCTAGTGTCCAAGTGGAGAGGTGCCTCTTCAAAATAGACTTAAAGCACTGAAACCACTGCCCCAGTCTTCTAAGTAGAAAGTCCCATTTCAACATGTTGTTGCTCTTGTTTAGTTGCTAAGCTGTGTCCAATTCATTTGAGACCCCATGGACTGTGGCCTGCCAGAATCCTTGGTCCGTGGGAGTTCCTTGGCAAGAATACTGGAGTGGGACCCAAGGACTGAACCCACATCTCCTGCATTGGCAGGTGGATTCTTTACCACTGAGCCACCTGGGAAGTCCACTCACTTCAACTCACCATACAAAAAGTCCTTTCTGGAGGACTGTCTGGATAGGTTTCTGCCTCTTCCCTATGGCTGAGAACTGCTGCTGGTTTCCTGCAAGGCAAATGATTAGGATAATAGAGAATAGGGAAATTCCCTGGTGGTCCAGTGGTAAGAATCCATCTTGCAATGCAGGAGACAGGTTTGATTCCTGGTTAGGGAACTAAGATCCCACATGCTGCAGAGCAACTAAGACCATGTGCTGCAACAGATAATAGAGAATAAAACACTCTAGAGAGCAGTGATTAATGGTGAATGATGAAGTGGAGAGGCAGTGAGACATTCCAGTACCCTCCACTCTGCCACTTATTTTTTGAGTTATTAACCTTCCTGTGCCTGCTTCCTAATCTGTAAAATTTGGATAAAATGAGGATGGAAGAGTGCTTGGTACATGACAGGTACTCATAAAGCATTGGTGATGATTATTGTCATTGGTGTTTTTACATCGACTCTAAACACTGAGTAAGGGAAGCTCTAGAACAATTTATTTGGTTCAATCCACCACTGCATTTAAAAATACTATTCCCCCTGCAAGAAGCTGAAAAAGGGCTCCATAAAGAAATACAGTATCATCCTTCCTTTTTTATTCAAAAGTTAAACTAATTTTCCTCCAGACAACTTACAGTTTTTTCTTTTGAAATAAGGTGTGTGTGTGTGTGTGTGTGTGTACATATATATATATTTCCATCTGCTCATCACATATAGAGGCTATTCTTGGGAAGATTAATAGTAGAGTCTTAGATACCCTTCTCCTTAGGCTATAATCATTTAATTAGTCTGAGATTTCATTGGCAATGTTTGAACTTCCCATTCTAGCATTAAAATCTTGCAATAAAAGAATGCCTTAATCCAGAAGACCAGTAATTGGATCTTCCATTATTGATGAAATTGCTTCCAATACATTCTTATTAAAACATAAAGAATTATTTAGGGGAAGGTATTCACTTTCAGATACAAGGCAAGTTTTCCTCCATGATAGAGCTTTATAATTAACAGATACTTATGATAGTTAACAATAAATAATGTATTAATCTGCACATTTCAGTAACATCGATAGTCCTCAAGGCATTTAGTGAAAATTAATTACATTACAGCCCCTCCCCCTAAAACAAAGGAATTGTGCCCAGTAGTAAACGGGGATCAAAACGATTGCAATGTTATCAAGGGGACTCAGCATGAAATTTGAGAAGGCCATGATTCATCAAGATAACTTGCTTTCATTAACAGTTTGGCTTTGGTGTCTTATGAACAATGAACTTGGGCAAATACAATAAAAATGCTTTACTTGCTTCATGGGGAGTTGTGATGTGAAATTAATAACCTTAAAACTCTTTGAAAGAAAAATTATTACAAATTCCAAGTAGGAAGTCACACCACCACTTTATTCTCCAACACATCTCACTTTGTCTTTTTATTTTAAATTAAACTTACTGAAAATTTTGTGTGTGTTTTTTTTTTTTTTAGTAGCTTCCCCTGGAGGCTAAATGCCTTATATGCTTTAAGAGATATCATTGCAAATCCATTAGCCCAGAAAAAAAGTTCCCATAATATATAAATGTATAATTTCCCAAATTATGTTATCTGTGCTGTGTCCATAATGGGCCTAATTACCTTCTTGCCTATCTCAGTATTCCAAATATTGATCATCATTCCAAGCTTATCGCAGTGCCCTGTTTCCTATTCATTACCACAGGGCATAATGTAATCTGGTTTATATGTTATCTGCTGACATTTGGGTCTCAGTTCTTTTACTGGCAATTTCCAAGTTCTCTAGGAGAAGAGTTTTTTTTTTTTTCTTTTAAGTCTCATAAATCTCGGTGTCTTATCATTTCCTGAAATTCATGTCAAAATATTCAATAATGAACTTCTCATTAAGAGTTATATATTTGCATAATCTCTCCTACTTTGACTCTAAACATTGTCTATTTTAAAGTGAAAAGATCTAGAGAAAATTACGGGAAGATTAGGTGAACAAATACAACAAATGATTTGATTATAAGTGTGAGCATGGCCCTCCAAGTGACTCCACAGCTACGCTAAGTGTTGCTGTATGCTTTACTTTTCTTCCCTAAAAAATCCCTCTTTCATTTATAAATGGAAAGTCAAAACCCAATGCCATATTTTGGTTTTTTTCCTGTACTCAAATTATATCCAACAATGTAATCAATGGTAACTTTACTACACTGAAAATATTCTTATGACAATCTCCTGTCTTTTTATTTTTTAACTTTGTAGATAAGAAAATGGATTCTGTGGTTTAATTTAGTAGGCAAACTCTTAAAAAAATACATATATTTAAAACCATATCTGGGGAGATTCTGTTAAGGCACTGGAGAATTCAGTCAAACCCACTGCCCACAGACTGGTTTGTTGTAATTTTTTGCTTTCTCTCTCTTTGCCTTGTCAGGATAACCCTGCCAGATTAAAAACAACAACAGCACCCCCAAACTGGCATTCAAGATAATAACAAGTTTAAAAATTATATAAATAGCATTGTTGTCTGGAAGGAAATGTGAATACTTACAGAAAGAAAAAAACATAACTTTTATTATTTAAGTGGAGGGGAAAAAGAAAAAAAACCCTCACTTAAGAGTCAAATAAACTGATTAAACAGGCCAGCTCTCCTGCCTGTGGAATGGGATCAATAGGATCGATGAACGCCACCTACCGTTTTCTGTCTTGTTGATCTTGGTATCCTCAGTGCAGAGAAGTACTGAATAAATATTTGTTGTAGGGATAAAGGAAGGTACAAGTAAAGGGGAGTGAGCATGGTGACCACCCTCCACTCCAGTGCTGTGAAGCTAGAGGGAGTTTACCCCATGATTGCTTTACTCCCTCAAAGTTCACTCACAGCCTCTTGTTTTTACTAATATGACCCTAGGGTTTTTTGTCCTATTTTCAAGGATCTAATTATTTCTACCCTACTTATAATTACTCACTCATCTCTATGTTTTGTCTTTTTCTACTAGTCATTCCTTTCAACTTCTCTCTTTGTGATATTAACCTTTTCTGCTATTTCCCTGTCCTCACGCACACTTTGAATAGTCTTATTTTTCCCCACTGCTAAGAATATCTTTATTCTCCTTCCAAGTCCTCCTTGTATGTCTTCGTAACAGGCTTTTCATTCTGAACACAAACGGTTTCAGTGATTTTTTCCCCCACCTCATTCTTTTTACCACTATTCTTTGTATGGCTTACCTCAATAGCACCTCTTTCTTCTGCTTTTGATTGTTGAGTGGTTTATGCCTTACGTGGGTTGTATAATGCCATACTCTCAAAATAAAGTACACTACGAAGAATTATAATAAGTTTCTTAAAAAACTATTAGCATACCAAAAGGGTCAAACTGATTGATTTCTTGGACAGGATCCACATGAAGATATTTTTACATGATGTTGTATAAACTGGGTACCTGTATTTTTTGAGGGCCCAAAATTATTTTTATACTTTTGCTTTATTCATTTCTCCCCTTTTTATAGCTAATGGACTACACTAAAAAGAAAAGAAAACTTGCAATTTTTAATTACTTTTTTCAGAACTGATAGAAAGTAAGGTTTTATACCTTTGAATAACAATTATTTGATTGTATGTAATGATAATATTCAGTAACACAGATGAGTCAGTGAGTGAAAGTCACTCAGTTGTGTCCGACTCTTTGTGACCCCATGGACTATACAGTTCATGGAATTCTCCAGGCCAGAATACTGGAGTGGGTAGCCGTTACTTTCTCCAGGGGATCTTCCCAACCCAAGGATGGAATCCAGGTCTCTCACATTGCAGGCGGATTCTTTACCAGCTGAGCCACAAGTGATACCCCCAGTAATATGAATAACAACCTCTTAAGAGGTGCACTTCAACCTAGGTTCAATCTACTGGTAAAACTTCAAGTTAAAAATCAAGTCAGCCATCAATGAGTATTTACTGAATAGTTTTTGTCACTCAGAACTGTGCTAAGTCCTAAGAGGAATAGAAGGCAAGTGAAATAGTAACTAACATTTCCCTGTTGCTTTATAATTTATAAAGTTCTTTCCTGTACAAAATGAAGCCACATCTTACACCATTGATCTTATCCAAATTCAAATGTTTTTTTCATGTCCAGAGAGAACTACAAAGAAGGAGAGGAAGGAGGAAGGGCTGCATAAAATATACTCACCATTGCTTTCAATGAGAGTGTGCCCCAGTAAGTATGTGTCGAGGAGAGGCGGGAGTCAAGAGAAATGAATTGTTCCTGTGAATCTCTGATTTATTTTTTTACCCTGGGTAAACATTTTATTTTTTTAATCGACATATAATTGATATATAATGATGTAAGTTTAATGATGCAATGTATCAAGTGCATGCTAAGTTTCTTCAGCTGTGTCTCTTTGCAGCCTTATGGACTGTAACCCTCCAGGCTCATCTGTTTATGGGATTCTCCAGATAAGAATACTGGAGTGGGTTGCCATGCCCTTTTCCAGGGGATCTTCCCAACCCAGGGATCGAATCCTCATCTCTTAAGTCTCCTGCATTGGCAGGAGGATTCTTTACCACTAGCGCCACCTGGGAAGCCCCAGGTTCTTCTTTAACATCTTAGGGAAAAATCTGAACAAAACTTTTTGGTCAACCCAATATCTGATACATACGTATTTGATTTCGATACTTATATACTTACATTCTGATTTGATGTGATACAAGTATATATTGCAAAATGATTGCCACAATAAGGTTCATTATTGCCTTCATCTCCTCATATTATTACCTTTGTGTGACTATTACCTTTGTGTGTATGATGAGAACACTTACTCTTTAGCAACCTCCAAGTATATAAGACAGTGTTGTTAACTACAGTTACCATGTTGTACATTGATCCCCAGCATTTATAACTAAGTTTGTAGCCTTTGACCAACATCCTTTCTCATTCCCCATTGTTCAGCTCTTGGCAACCAACATTCCACTCTTTGTGTCTATAAGTACGGGTTTTTCAGATTCACATATAAGTGAGATCATGCAGTGTTTGTCTTTCTGATTTATTTCAGTTAACGTAATGCTCTCAGGGCCATGTTGTCACAAATGGCAGGATTTCTGTCTTTTTGTACGCTGAACTTGACTGTGTGGATCACAATAAACTGTGGAAAATTCTGAAAGAGATGGGAATACCAGACCATCTGACCTGCCTCTTAAGAAATCTGTATGCAGGTCAGGAAGCAACAGTTAGAACTGGACATGGAACAACAGACTGGTTCCGAATAGGAAAAGGAGTACGTCAAGGCTGTATATTGTCACCCTGCTTATTTAACTTACATGCAGAATACATCATGAGAAACGCTGGACTGGAAGAAACACAAGCTGGAATCCAGATTGCTGGGAGAAATATCAATAACCTCAGATATGCAGATGACACCACCCTTATGGCATAAAGTGAAGACGAGCTAAAAAGCCTCTTGTTGAAAGTGAGAGAGGAGAGTGAAAAAGTTGGCTTAAAGCTCAACATTCAGAAAATGAAGATCATGGCATCTGGCCCCATCACTTCATGGGAAATAGATGGGGAAACAGTAGAAACAGTGTCAGACTTTGTTTTTTTGGGCTCCAAAATCACTGCAGATGGTGACTGCAGCCATGAAATTAAAAGGTGCTTACTCCTTGGAAGAAAAGTTATGACCAACCTAGATAGTATATTCAAAAGCAGAGACATTACTTTGCCGACTAAGGTCCGTCTAGTCAAGGCTATGGTTTTTCCTGTGGTCATGTATGGATGTGAGAGTTGGACTGTGAAGAAGGCTGAGCGCAGAAGAATTGATGCTTTTGAACTGTGGTGTTGGAGAAGACTCTTGAGAGTCCCTTGGACTGCAAGGAGATCCAACCAGTCCATTCTGAAGGAGATCAACCCTGGGATTTCTTTGGAAGGAATGATGCTAAAACTGAAGCTCCAGTACTTTGGCCACCTTATGCGAAGAGTTGACTCATTGGAAAAGACCCTGATGCTGGGAGGGATTGGGGGCAGGAGGAGAAAGGGACGACCGAGGATGAGATGGCTGGATGGCATCACAGACTCAATGGACGTGAGTCTGAGTGAACTCCGGGAGTTGGTGATGGACAGGGAGGCCTGGCGTACTGCGATTCACGGGGTTGCAAAGAGTCGGACATGACTGAATGACTGAACTGAATTCATACACACACATGCACACATACATGCATACATTTATGCACACACACATATATACACACGCATGCACACACATAAATACCTACACATACAGTGGAATGTTCAGTTCAGTCGCTCAGTCGTGTCCGACTCTCTGCGACCCCATGAATCGCAGCATGCCAGGCCTCCCTGTCCATCACCAACTCCCGGAGTTCACTCAGACTCACATCCATCGAGTCCGTGATGCCATCCAGCCATCTCATCCTCTGTCGTCCCCTTCTCCTCCTGCCCACAATCCCTCCCAGCATCAGGGTCTTTTCCAATGTGTCAACTCTTGCATGAGGTGGCCAAAGTACTGCAGTTTCAGCTTCAACATCAGTCCTTCGAAAGAACACCCAGGACTGATCTCCTTCAGAATGGACTGGTTGGATCTCCTTGCAGTCTGAGGGACTCTCAAGTCTTCTCCAACACCATAGTTCAAAAGCATCAATTCTTTGGCGCTCACATCCATACATGACTATTGGAAAAACCAGAACCTTGACTAGACGGGCCTTTGTTGGCAAAGTAATGTCTCTGCTTTTGAATATGCTATCTAGGTTGGTCATAATTTTCCTTCTCTATCACATTTTCTTTTTCCATTCATCCATTGATGGATGCTTGGGTTGTTCCATGTCTTGGTTATTCTGAATAAAGCTGCAGTAAATGTGAGAATATGAATACTTCTTCAAAACAGTGATTTAATTTCTTAGGATATGCATCCATAAGTGTAAGTTGCTGGGTCACATGACAGTTCTGTTTTTAATTTTTTGAGAAACCACTATACTGCTTTCCAGACTAGTGCACACAGCCATTCTAACAGCTATGAGGTAATGGTCTCTGCTTGCTGTTCCTGCTATGAGTATCTTATCAGAGAGAGTGTCATTCTCAGGCTTTAAGATTTTTATCTTTCATGATTTTATATTCTTGGGCTCCCAAATCACTGTAGACTGTGACAGAAGCCATGAAATTAAAGACACTTGTTCCCTGGGGAAAAAGCTATGAAAAACCTAGACAGTGAATTAAAAAGCAGAGACATCATTTTGCCTTTGGGTCAGGAAGATCCCTTGGAGGAGGGCATGGCGACCTACTCTAGTATTCTTGCATGGAGAATCCCATGGACGAGGAGACTGGTGGGCTTCGGTCCTTAGGATCACAAGGATTCAGAAGCCACTCAGCATGCACGCATGTACATGGTAGTTAGGTTATCTGATACAGAGCTTGAACCTGGCACGCAGTAAATATTTAGCAAACTTTAGTTTGTACCATATGCCTTCTTTCATGAGCAATGTTTACAGTCATTAGGAGGATTCTCTACAACCGCACGCCGCCAGGAAATTTCTGTTTCCATATCCATACATTGTGGGCCCGAGTCATCATTAGCTTTGAATTTTCACTCTTTACTCAAAACTTCTACCTTTCTGTTTTGTATTGCTTAACTGTTTTCCTCTTTCAATAGCCCAAATAAGCTTATTTCTTAAGAGGCATTTTCCAAAAAGAAGCCAGGTGTTAAAATCACTTGATGAAAAGAACCACATCAGGGACAGCAAATAAAGAGCCAGTAAGTCTTTTTAACCAGCCAAGTGATTCCTCTCCCTCAGACTGACCCGTGACACCATCAACAAAATGGCAAAACAGACAAGGTTATAGGTTTTGGGATCATTAGTCAATAGGCATCTGTACAAATGACAGAGCTGACACACAGCGTGCTGACATACAGCAGGGTTCAGGGCTGGAGTAGTTTAGCCTTGGGGAAGTTGAGAGAAGAGAAAGCACACTGTGATCTCAAGTCTTAGGATAAGCTTCATGAATGAAGTGTCCTCATTCACTTCATTCATATCCTCAAAGATGCATCGAATACATGGGAAAAGTAGGATGTGGACACTGCTGGAGTAGTTTAGACTTGGGGAAGTCGAGAGAAGAGAAAGCACGCTGTGATCTCAAGTCTTAGGATAAGCTTCATGAATGAAGCGTCCTCATTCACTTCATTCATGTCCTCAAAGATGGATGGATCGAATACGTGGGAAAAGTAGGATGTGGACACTCTACTGCAAGAGAAAAGCATGAGGAAAAGTCCTGACTGTCCGCTTGTTAGTGGGAACACAGGATGAATGATCAGCCAGGGGAAACTGGGAACTGACAGGAAGAAAGTGTGGGGACAAAGGAGGACACGAGATAAGAAGGGCCTCAAAATCGGGCTAAGAAGGCTGGACTCAGAGCAGGGGGCAATCGGAAGCTTTCTAAAGTTTTTCACCAGAGGAATGGCTTGATAATACTGTTATTTTGAGAAAAGATAATTTGGAAGAAGCTTACAGGTCAAATTACAGGGAAGATTGAAATATTAACAGTAATAGAACTCACTGCTCATAAAATACCTTTCTATTTACTGTCTTCCTTTTTACAATTATAACTTCAGGCTTTTGTCAAACAATTTCTTCAGAAATATTTTTAGTGTGTCACTCATCTTTCCTCACAGTGAACAGACGACTATACTCAGATCTTTCTTTGACCAAGTGGGAAAGGATAAAGAAACATATACCAGTCCACTGGGAGGCAAGGGGTGCTCATGGTTGAGCCTCTGGGGATGGGTAGGAAGGGACATTGCCTGTCACCCCTAAGCTGCCTCCTAGTATGGCTAAGCTGTGACTGTCACGGTCAGACCCAGTGCTACCTCTTCTTCAGCACACTTTACTATGTTTTGTAATATATAATGATTAATGGGCAGTAAAACTAATAACATGGGGACACACAAAATAAATGAGGTAGCAAATATGAAAAGGAAGTCCCATTTAATATCGTTGTGAAATCTGACAACACGTTGGAGTTTCCCTGTAACTCAGCTTGAGGAGCCCTTGCCAGTAGGAATTAAGGTTACAAGAAGGTTTTATTTCCATTAATAACTCTCTCTTGGGGAAATCTATGATCAATCTATTTTGTACTGAAATTCTTGCTGGGTTGTAGTGAAATGTCAGGAGTACCTGGAAATGTTGTTTTACTGACTCAGAGAAGCTCATGGAGAAAGAGCATCATTTTCTCCAGTTATTCTGATCTGTCCTTTCTACCTCCCCCTACTATTGATATCAATTCTTTTTTTTCCTACCCTGTATCCACTATTGCACCTAGAAGGAGTATCCCAATTTTCTTTGGTTTACTACACCTCCCCTACTCTCACCCAGAAGTGTGCCTCTTACCCAGGCATGCCTAGCCATTTCATCCCTCTGGTGCTCAGGAGTATATTGTTGGAATACTTAGAACTAGTTCTTGAAGAATGATCAGGAAAAAGTCATCTTGTTTGCTACTGGGATTACTGGGAGGATAAACCTGGAGCTGCTGTTAACCATCTTGTTTTTCTACAAAGAGATGCACCAAAACTGTGTGTGTGAGAGACAGTACTGTTCATACAGGCCCTCAGTTCAGTTCAGTCGCGCAGTCGTGTCCGACTCTTTGCGACCCCATGAATGGCAGCACGCCAGGCCTCCCTGTCCATCACCAACTCCTGGAGTTCACTCAGACTCACGTCATCGAGTCAGTGATGCCATCCAGCCATCTCATCCTCGGTCGTCCCCTTCTCCTCCTGTCCCCAATCCCTCCCAGCATCAGAGTCTTTTCCAATGAGTCAACTTCTCATGAGGTGGCCAAAGTACTGGAGCTTCAGCTTTAGCATCATTCCTTCCAAAGAAATCCCAGGGCTGATCTCCTTCAGAATGGACTGGTTGGATCTCCTTGCAGTCCAAGGGACTCTCAAGAGTCTTCTCCAACACCACAGTTCAAAAGCATCAATTCTTCGGTGTTCAGCCTTCTTCACAGTCCAACTCTCACATCCATGCATGACCACAGGAAAAACCATAGCCTTGACTAGACAGACCTTTGTTGGCAATCCACCCATATCTTTATGTAGATGCTCCTCTGAACTTTTCAGCTACTTGTGTCAACAAATTAGCTTCCTTGCAAGAGTCAGAAGGAAATTTGTTTCTTTCTATTGTAACCTATAGTCTTGATTTAACACTCTATTCTCCAATTTTTCCTTCATATAAACACCTGCCAGTTATTCTAAATCAGGTCTGACAGATACTTGGGAAGCAGGGAAAACTCTTCCTTGGCTATACCACTGGTGAAGGGAACATTAGTACTCAGTTGATAACAGCAGTGAGAAGCATGTCTGTTGATGGACATATTCTAGGGTGGGTTTTATGAGAGACAAATTCCCCAACAATGAGAAGAGTTGCATTAGGTTCACCTGTTCAGCTTGGCCCCTGACCCTCCATAAAAAGAGGACCATTCTCTAGATGATTACTAATAATTATAGGCCTATTACTAATTGTTATACACTTTAGAAAAAAACAGAAAGGCTTCCAAAAGTTGAATACAATCAGTTCTTACTATGGTTGACCAAGGGTTCAAACAACCTATCTACAACTGGATTTTGAAAATGTGAGAGTAAACGTGATATCACTTTTAAGTGCCTGTCCTTCTATTGTATTCCTGGGGCCACTAAACAGAGACTTCATATTTGGGAAGAGGCAGAGCTGCCCCACAGGGTGAAGGTGTTAGTTTCTGAAAGCGGGCATGTGCTGTATGGGTGTGTTTATCTCAAGCTTCTCTTTCATAGAATTTCTAAACTGTGAATTAGGAACTGCTCTGTAAACTGAGTGGGGCTTCCCTCATAGCTCAGTTGGTAAAGAATCTGCCTGCAATGCAGGAGACCCTGCTTTTATTCCTGGGTTGGGAAGACCCCCTGGAGAAGGGATAGGCTACCCACTTCAGTACTCTTGGGCTTCCATTTTGGCTCAGCTAGTAAAGAATCCACCTGCAATGCGGGAGACCTGCATTTGATCCCTGGGTTGGGAAGTTCCCTTGGAGAAGGGAAAGGCCACCCACTCCAGCATTCTGACATAGAGAATTCCATAGACTGTATAGTTCATGGGGTCTCAAAGAGTCAGATGCGATTGAGCAACTTTCACTTTCACTTTCTGTAAACTGAGTAAGAAAATGATGGACTAGAAGCAAATGGTCTTGGGTGGTTAGCAGTAAAGACTTTGACATAACAGGCATCTTGGGTATGGACTTGGAAGACCTTGGGTTTCAGCAAGCTGTTTAACCTTTCTGGGCTTCAGTTTCTTCATCAGTAAAAGTGGAAAAATGAAAAAGATTATATTAAGGGTGATAATGATGACAGTATAAACACCCACTGTCACTATACTAGGCATGTTCTGAGTACTTTTACAAAGATATTAATTAACTCAATTATATGAGGTACCTACTATGGGTTATCTCCATTGTGAGCTGAGGAAACTGAAGCACAGGTTGGTGAAGTTAACCTGTCTAAGTTAACAGTGGTGCTAATTTCATGGATTTTTATTGTGATCAGATGTAATTACCTATGTTTTATTCAAATAAAGTCACAGATGGGTATCTCTTTCTAAACATCTGCTCTTAAGGCACATGCAATCTATATGAAGAATCAAAATGCAGAATTCAAAAGCACCCCGAAACAAGGTGGGGTCAATCAAGACATGTAGTGAGTGGTGGGAGTCAGGGCAGACAAAGGATCCTGGCTCGTCATGGAGCCCTGAAGGTTGGGCAGTGTCCGAGAGGCTGGGAGGTTGTCCAGGGTACAACATGGGAGAGACATGACAACAGAGGCCCATGGAGCGGGGGCAAGCCCACCGATCTGTCTACTGGAGAGAAGTCATTAGGGGCTAGGGGAGCACGGAGATGAAGGACAGAGACAGCACAAAGTGAGTGAAGCAGCCAGGTGACCAGGTGCATGACTGATCCCACTGGATCAGAGCCATGAAGTCTCTGAAGTCTGAGGCCCTGTGTCCACACACAGTTCCTCCGAAAAACTTATTCTTTGCTACAGATGATAAACAAGAAGAGGATTTCAAACTGTATCACATATTAGGTGGGACTCATTTTCCCTTAGTGTATATGGCCTAAGGACCTAAAACTGGGATGGATTTTTTGTTTTGGTTCAACAACAATAACAGTAGCTAATCTTTATCTAGAGCTTACTATGTGATAGGCTCTGTGCCAAAAGTTTGTCATCTGAACAATGCCCCAGCAAGGAGGTATGATCATTCTTCGCTTTTCACCAAAGTCAGTCTTCCAGACCAGAAGCCCCAGTTCTGTTCCAAACATTGTTGTTGTTCTCTGTAGCTCAGTCATGTCTGACTCTTGACTGTGGCCTCCAGGCTTCCCTGTCCTTCACCATCTCCTGGACCTTGCTCAAATTCACGTCCACTGAGTCAGTGATGCCATCCAACCATCTTTGTTGCCCCCTTCTCCTCCTGTCCTCAATCCTTCCCAGCACCTGGGTCTTTTCCAATGAGTTGGCTCTTCCATCAGGTGGCCCAGGTATCAGTACTTCAGTCTCACCATCAGTCCTTCCAATGAATATTCAGAGTTGATTTCCTTTAAAACAGACTGGTTTGATCTCCTTGCTGCCCAAGGGACTCTTAAGATTCTTCTCCAATACCACAAACATGACAGAATCCTTTTCCACTTTTAATAATTAATTATAATAAAAACAAAAAAGTATGGCTTTTCTAAAAAATGCTTATGTCTAAAAAGAAAGCACTACTTGGCTCAAAGCTAATATATAATATAATGGAACAACAACAACCAGAAAGAGCTACTTTTGTCCTTATTTTTAAATCAATTTTTGAGCACACTGTCATATTTTATATTCCCTGCCTAGTTCTGGAGAAGAATTTAGGAAGGAGCTTGTGATGCATCATTAAATAGTTTTTCCCATCATCTTATGACTGAGTTATGGGCACTAGATATAGCCATGGCGGCGGGGGTGGGGGGCATGAAATAAGTGTTTATGGTGATTTAAAAGACCAATTATAAGCCTTTGCCTTAGTCCTTACTCAGCACCCTGCACAGGATATAAAAACGGCAGTGAAAAAAATACCACATTAGAAATTTTAGCTGAGCAGAACGTCGGTTTTCAGTTAGACTTATAGAAGAGAAAACATTAGGATACCATTAACAGCTTTAGAGTAATAGAGGCAAAGTGGGATTGTTTTCTATTATTATTATTACTGCCATTAGTGGGTCAGAGCCTTCCAAGGGAGAAAAGGTGGGGACAACCCAGACACTTTCAATACAGCATTAACTCTTTCAGGTCAAAAGGGGCCCATTTAGTGGACTGTACCAGTCATTTAATAAATGACAGCCTTGTGGCCTCAAAGAATTTATCTCCTGTCCAAAGAGTCTCACTTACATACTCCTATTTTCTGTACTCTATCTCACTAAATATTCCAGTTAGAGAAAAGGTTAATTTGCAGATAATTATCAAGGGACTATGGGAATGTTTTTGAAGGCAGAAAAATAAATAACTCATCACAACATATCAGCCACTGTGTGCAGATCTGGCAAAGGATAAGGAGCCTCATGAAGTAACAGAATTAAGATGAAAAATTAGAGGTGTGAGAGGGAATGATTTTCTTTCAAGGGATGTAACTGCTGAAATAATTTTTTTTTTTCCTGTTGCTTGCTTTGTGCAGTTTATATGTGACTAAGTACAGCTAATCCTGTCTCTTTTCAAAAGTTAATGTCAGCGACTAAAATAATCTGCTTTCTTGATTTAATTGCATAGTTTAACCTCTGACATAACCTTTTAATTCACACCATGACAGCCAACCCAATGGAAAGTTTTTCTAGAAATCTGAGTAACTTCCCCAAGGTAACAACGGCTTTCCCTCTTGTGGGTGTAGGGGAAAACAGTCCACCCAGTTGAGAGGGAATGATTTTCTTTCAAGGGATGTAACTGCTGAAATAATTTTTTTTTCCTGTTGCTTGCTTTGTGCAGTTTATATGTGACTAAGTACAGCTAATCCTGTCTCTTTTCAAAAGTTAATGTCAGCGACTAAAATAATCTGCTTTCTTGATTTAATTGCATAGTTTAACCTCTGACATAACCTTTTAATTCACACCATGACAGCCAACCCAATGGAAAGTTTTTCTAGAAATCTGAGTAACTTCCCCAAGGTAACAATGGCTTTCCCTCTTGTGGGTGTAGGGGAAAACAGTCCACTCAGATCATTAAATACATTCTGGCTGTCTGGCTGCAGAGGAGGCCTGCTTACTGCAGGGAAATTCATTAGAATATCTAGAAGTGGGATGCACAGGGATTTAATGTACTTAATACTATTGAACTGCACACTTAAAGAAAGTGATGGTAAACTCATGTTATGTACATTTTACTACAATTAAAAAAATTTCGATGCATAGTTATCAAAAAAAGGTATTGGTCACATGATGGTTTGGATAAAGAATATGTTTAGATATACCTTGATTTTAAAAAGTTGTAAAAAAAAAAACACAGTAAAAGTTTTGCTGCTGTTTAGTGCACTGGATTCAATTACATTTAGGGAACGGAATTAATAAGAAAGCCTAGCTCCTTATAATGCTAGGGCAGAAGTCGTTGGCCACAGTCACGTAAAGATCCCACACTCTGAAGGCTTTTGGTTTTAATATGAAAACCAAACAATTCTTTGGATAGTATGGGGCCTTTATTCAACTGAGTTTAAGCAATTTCTTAAACTGAAGGATAATAAAATTCTGATATTCTTTTAACCCTGATTTTTTTTAATTACCAAGAAAATTTCTCCTATTTTAGAGATTTAAGAAACATGATTTGGGGAAGCAACTTAATTTTAACAACAGGACGTTTAAATCTATTCCATTTTTCTTACTTAAGTTGCTGAAATATCCAGAGAAGAGACAAATATTAAGGGTTATCTTTTAAGTTTCACTCAAATTATTGAAAATACCTGGCCTCTTAAAATGCTTGGACAGAAGTCTCTGGCCAGAAGTTGTATAATGATTCTTAAGAAGACCCTCATCAAAGAAAAAAAGGCAGAGCTTCGTAAAGTAATATAACAAACCATGCCCAAACACATATCATTTTGGATTAAATTCTTCTGCAGGAAAGATGTTCCAAGCACATATCATTATGGTTCAAATTCCTCTGCAAACAAATATAAAGTGAAGATGGAGGGGGATCTCATTTCTTTTTTGTCAGAGGTGTTTTTATTTAAATTATTTCAATATGAGTCTTTCTCTTTGTAGCTCGAGTTTTTTTCCTATGGTAAAATGACAATTCTTTGCTTAGATAACCTCACTAATGCTGTATTAGAGTTTTGCTGCATGATGAAATAAAAAGAGGTCTAAGGGTTGAGAAAAGAAAATTTGTTTAAACAAGCATCTCTGATAATGAGAAAACTGATGGGAAATTTTCTGCAAAGCAGACCAAAGCTACTGGTGTGCCTAAGTTAAAACCAGGAAGCCACAAAGTAGAATTAAGTTTCTTCCTCAACTAAAAATATAAGGCATTCTTACCTAGTGATGCATTTCAGGAATAAACTCATATATAATTTACCCTTTTCTTCTTTTTATGGAAAATTAGACTCTTTAAAGGGTATACACCTGGCCAGGAGGCTTATGACTGGGCTATTTCAAGATGAAATGGTTTTGATTTGCGGAATGACATAACACAGTTCCCTGTCCTCAGAGGGATAGGTCATGGTATCTTCAAAGAGTTGAGAACTGACATTCTCGAGTCTCTCCTAGATCTTGTTCAAATCAGTCTGTGACGGGAAGCATATATTTTCACAGCGTAGGGAAGAAAGTCAGTCTTAGTTTGTTTTAATTCCAGAAATTAAGGTTGTACCTAGGACCTTGGAACATGCAGACCAGGGCAGTTGTGTGAGTGGCATTGCCAGTCGGTCTCTGGCTCCACCCAGCTCTTTGGTTACCTGGTATTCTGTTCCTTGTTTCCCAGTTGTGCTTAGTATCTGAGATGCTAAAGTAAATGTTTACTTAACATGATCAACCCCAGTCCTTTTCTCCTTAGGCCTGCCCCTTCTTTCCTGCACCTGTCTGCTCTCGCGTCATGGAATCCTATATGCTTGAAATGTTTATGACTGCATTTATAGCTGTGTGCACCCCTCCTAGCAGTTGAGCAGTCACTCTCATTTAAGAAGCCCTAAATATTGTTGCCACGGGTGACACGAGAGCATCGAGAATGGTGGAGCTCAACTAATAAAAAGGCTTTCACAGCATTTCAGCCTTTGCTCATAAGTAAAGTTAAAATTTATGGCTTTTAAAATACTGGATCTGGAAGAGGTCAGGTTAAACGGCTGCTAGTAATAAAAGAAATCAATACACCACAGCATCTTGAAACAGCCAGCAAACTAAATAAACACTTCATCCAAATCCACTTGGCCCTGAATTAAAAGAACATAAAATACTGTATTTATTTGGTTTGTTCCCCATCCATCAAGAGCTCGCCTCTCTAGGCCTCAACAAATTCTATCCAAGACAAGTATCAAACGTTTGCTAGCCAAATGGCAATTAGAGGACATGTCAAGGCTCTGGGTAATTAACTAAGTGTTAACTTTATCAGGGAAACAGTTGTAGATGAGTTTACTCCAAACACACAAATAAGACAAACAGCCTGCCATGGGTAGACAACAGATTTCCTGATATTTATTTACAAAACTGACACTGAAATTTGATATCCCCTGAGAACCAAAGCCTTCCCTTAGGGAAAAAAGGAGAAAAAAGAAGGAAAAAAAAAAAGTGTTTTTCAATAGTTCCTTTCTCTCACTCTGGACTCTGAAACCTAATCTAGATTTTTAGAATGAAAAATTAAACCATGTACAATAATGAAGAAAATAATAAGTCAGAAAGCTTAGGACAATGTAGATTAAGTTGGAAAGAGAAAAAAAAACAACAAAAAAACTAGTGAATTTAAAAGCAGGGCAAGGAAAGACTATCCTTTTGATGACTTTTCTTTTTTGCTACAAATTATCTAAGGCACAAAAATATCATCTACTTTCCTTTGGTGACAAGTAGCTTAATAATCTGTTAATGTTATTTTCCTGTTCAAAAGTTCATGCTGGGGAAAAGGAGTGGTGACTGTATTTTGTCCTAAAGCCATCCCCACCGCCACCCTCCCCGCCCCCCACC